>JARKHS020026307.1:0-210509 GCA_030143305.2 Amblyomma americanum | reverse complement strand
CCGCCTCTTTATAGTAGATCAAAAACCTCTTTACAGGCGACAAAATGGGCATAAATGTTCAACGCACTGTGTTCTTTTCATCGGCCGCTAAGTGCAAATCTTTAGAGCACCACTGTGCTAGCGCAACTTCAGAGTGTGCGTTGCAGCTCATATTTTGTATGATAGTACATTTATCTGCGTCATGTTCCTGGAATATGCTTGGTTATGGTTGGTGTGTTTGATTACCATGCAGTGCCGCATTTTGATCAATGTCACTGCACAAAAGTCAGTTTTACTTGTGGTCAAAAATAGAGACAATGAAAGCCAATATATACTAAGCGATGAATGCATTAAATAATTTTCGTTCAGGATGACTACAGGCATTATTCTGATGAAGAAAACATACACTCGCCAAGGTTCAAAGAAAATAAGAATGAATTGACGTTTCGGCGCCCGTACGGGTGCCTTGATCACAAAGAAGCGAAGGACGGGCAGGTGAGCTATATATGGGCAGTTTTTTTAAGGGTGCGCAGGTATATCTCTGGGAGATTGCCACGGGTCCGGTTAATCGTGTTTGGAGTGGATTGAATGCACAATGGTTCTATGAGAAGGCGTTTTGGTAATGATTTTTTCTTTGCAATTACACGTGCTGCGTCCCAGTCGATGGTATGGCCAGTTTCTTGATGATGTTGCGCCAAAGCGTTTGAGATAGATTTTCCTTTGGCGACGTCATTTTGGTGCTGTTTGAGCCTTGTCTTGAATTTGCCTGTTTCTCCGATATAGGAAGCGTCGCAATCATGACAGGAGATCTTGTAGATAACGCCTGGAAAGGTATCGATGTCAAGAGGGTCCTTGACTCGCAAAAATCGTTGCCGAAGTTTGCACGACGGGACGTGGGCCACATGAATGTTATAATCTGATAAGATGCGAGCAAGGTTCTCACTCACACCGTGGGCATACGGAATCGGCACCCGCTTCTTTGCGCATGCGTCAGTTCGGATAGTCGGAGCAGAGGCGCGTCGTTCCTGGGATCGTAGTATTTGGGCTGGGTAACCGTTCCGTATCAGGTCTTGCCTGACCTGTTTCACTTCTGCTGCTCTGCGCTTAGGACTTGAGCATATCCTAAATGCGCGGTTGAACAGAGACGCCGGGACTGAGCGCTTGTGCCCGATGGGATGAGATGACTGAAAGTTTAGGTACCTTCCGGTGTGAGTGGGTTTACGATAGACGGTGGTTTGCAGAGAATGCGGTGAGCGTTCCACGAGGACGTCGAGGAAAGCGATGTGGCCATCCACTTCCTCCTCTAGGGTGAACTGAATGCTTTGCTGGAACGTGTTGAGGTGCGCTAGAAACCTGTGTACGTCTGGCCGGTTGATGACAGAGAAGCAGTCATCGACATAGAGTACAAAAAACTGCGGTGGGGGGTCGAACTGCGGGGGGGGATTCCGTCGAACCCTAGACTTCATTACAGGCATTATTGAAATTACATCGACATGTTGATCCTAATTTGAATAAGTAATTTTTACCAAAAATAACACTATCAGATTGCATCGGCACAACAAATACGCGCAAGAAAAGGCCTACGAATTGAGTTAGAGCTTCGAGTTTTTCGCAGTATTTCACAATGACCAAACCATAAAAACAGTTGCAGAAAACCTGCTACAGGAAACTGGTCTGAAATAGCGCAGACTTGACCTCGATAAGAACAAATGCACTTGAGCCCGGCCTGTCCCAGAGGCAAAAACTCTCTAGACGCTTCAAACGTTACACGCTTCAAGTGGGCATGCAAGAAAGTTTGTGTATGCTAAGAACATGGCGCGCGCAGCTGCTTTCTTTACAATATTGCTTTCCGGCCATGTCATGGCCCACGCCGTTTACACAAGCGAAATTACCGAAAAACAAAAATGGCAGTTTTACTATTGCCACACTGCACGCATTCTGGTAGTGTCGCCATGCGGCCAAGCGGCATGACTCGACTCGTGATGGAGCGATTAAGACGACGTTTCCTCTCGGATGCGCGCTGCTGATCTTCTTGGTGACCCAATTAAAAAAAAAAACCTTTTGAGTAGCCCTAAGTTTGTCAGCGACATTTTTGTGGAGGTGCTGGGTGTCGCCCCATGCACGCTGAGCAGAAGATAATTTTGACGCTGATCCACGACGCTTGGAAGCAACCCCCGTCCACAAGGCGAGCGCCGCTGCGAGGCCTGGAAACTTTGTTTCCTCCACTGACGAAGCCGGTGCGTACCATGACATCCACTACTGGCAGTCAGACAGGTCAGCTTTCCGGCAATGTCCCTCCGTTTGTAGTCCTTAGACCTCGCTCGCAGCCATCCTTCCACTGCAATAGATTCGAGGACGCCGAGGAATGGTTGTCCAGCTTTGTCCATGTGGCCACTCTCAACCACTGGGACGACGACTGAAAGCAACGAAATGCGTATTTCGCGTTTCGCGACTCCACAAAGACATCGTTCGAGAATCATGAGGCTCCCTTTTCCAAGTCGGAAGCTTTCCGCCTTGAGTTTCTCACCACCTTCAGCACAAGCGAACGAAAATAAAACGCCGAAATCGCTCTTCGCTCTTGGTCACAGCAGTCGAACGAAAGCGTCACCATGTATACACAAGATACGACGCGCCTCCTCAATCGTGCTCACCCTGCCATGCCCGAGGCAATGAAAGTACACAACCTCATGCATGGTCTGAAGGAGCATTTCTTCGCTGGCCTCATACGCGACCCTTCAAGAACCGTCGCTGACTTCGCCAAAGAAGCCATGAATATGGAACGTTCCTTGCAGGAGCACAGTGCGCTGTATGGTGGTCGGAAAAGTGTTGCAACCACCAAGTACAGTGCGTAAATGCCAGTCGCCCGGGACGAGGCGCTTCGGCAGCTTGTCCGGATTGTGGCTCGAGAACTGCGCAGCCTCCGCTTAGATGCTCCACTGAAAGCGTTGCAGCTGTAGCCGATGCCATCCGTGACGAAATTCGGCGAGCGGTGCAGCCGCAACTGGCACCACAGCCGGAGCCGTACAACATCAGGTACAGCGAAGCCCTGCGGACACCGCAGCCGCAGCCCTACATCATGAGCTGCAGCGAAGCCCTAAGGAAACCTGCATCGACGCCGCATGCATACCGTCCTGCTGATGAACCAATGCAGGGGTACCTTCCTCCCGTCAAACTCCGTTACCCACGCCCTGTTCTACGAGAAGCGGACGTGTGGCGCACACCGAACAATCGCCGCTCGGCTACCACTGCGTGGAGCCAGGTCATGTCCTCCGCAAATGCCCATACCGGCGGATGGGCTTACGAGCATTTACACTGAGTGCACCTCGACCACACTATGATGAGAGATTGCGGCACATTGAACAGTACCTGGCCGATCCTGTGCTGCCCTCAACGCTTACATAACGTCAGCCCAGGTCGCCATCTCCAAGACAGGTTTTTCGCCCAGTCACTAATCATCCACTGGCCAATTCAGAGGTACGTTCCTCCGCCGGGAAAACTGAAGACGACGTCCTCCAGGGGTGGGACCGCCGCTGCCGCAGAGAGAGAACAGTCTCCCTGCGACGATTTGATTGCGACGACCTGGAAGCTGACAACCCCAGCCGTCAACCTCAAAAGATTATCTCCCCGCCGACCTCGAAGACGATCCCACCGCCTACCCACCGACGACCGCGTCTACGATCACACCAACGACCTCGTCATCCTCGAACTCCGCCACAAATATTCTTGTTGTCGCCAATGAATATGACGTGTCAACACTCGTGGACACCGGAGGCGACTTATCTATCATGAGCCGTCAGCTAGGCACGATCCTCAGAAAGGTTCTAACATCTTGGCTTCGGCCACATATATGCACAGCTGGATGCCATGTGGTAATGCCGATTGGCGTCTGCACCTGCCGTGTAAAAATATCCGCGGTGCAACTTTCATTGGGTTCCTTCGCCCTGCTACGAGAGTGCTCCAAAGAACTGATTTTCGGCATGGACTTCCTTAAAGAGTACGAGGCGGTAAACAATCTGCAGGAGCAATTGGTATCGTTCTCGACACAGCGAGCCGTTGATACTGACCCCGAGCCGCAAAGAGCAGCACTACGCATCTCTGACGACCACATAACGATACCGCCGAGAGCAAGCAACTTTGTCACACTCAAGTGTAATACCAGCTTCGGTACTCGGGACATTGCCGAAGCGAACATGTTGCTGCAACTGCCTCGGCAAGTTTGCGTTGCTCGCGCCCTGTCGACATTGTTCACGCGCGTACCGAGTTCTTAGTGACCAAATTTTGTTGCGAACCCCATCATTAGACGAAGAACACTGTGACTGTCTATTTTGAAGAACTTGGCGAGCATGCCGGCCATTGTGACTTATCCACAACGGACCCCGGAACAGTGGAGCAGTACACGGCAACAGCCATTAAGACCGACGTGAACCCTGACATTCTGCCCAATCAGATACGCTGCGTGGAAAGCCTTATTGACTCTTTCCGCGACTGTTTTGCGTCAACCTCCAAGGTGCATCAGACAGCAAAAACTAAGCACCGCATTATCGTCGACAGTAACCAAAGACATCAATGTCAGAGTCCTTATCGTGTTTCATCGAAGGAACGTGATGCCAGCCTCCGCCAAGTTTCCGGGATGATCCGCGGCGACATCATACAACCATCGACGAGCCCTTGGGCGTCACCTGTTGTTCTCGTCGAAAGAAAGACGGCAGCCTACGGTTCTGCGTAGATAATAGACGTCTCAACAACGTTAACAAAAAGTATGTATATCCACTGCCGCGCATTGCATGACTCATTAGATCGCCTCCGCCATGCTACCTCCTTTTCGTCACTCAACCTGCGGGCGGGTTATTCGCCAATCGAAGTCGGGGAACGTGACCGAGAAAAGACCGCCTTCGTTGCTCCTGACGGACTGTGCAAATTTAAGGTGCTACCTTTCCACTTGTGCTCAGCCCCTGCAACATTCCAACGTATGGTGGACACCGTACTAATAACTGACCTGAATGGCTGTCCGGCAAACTCGAGCATTTGAGGAGAGTGCGCCTACAACGCACCGCAAATGTCATGCCGCGGCCCTTTGCTTCCGTCTGGCTTGTAAATAGCAACTATAACGGCGGACTACAACGCCGGACCAGATGGGCTCCCGATTGAGAAAAACCACATTGTTTTCTTCACACTTTTCTACCAGGCTGTTGTATGATAATGCCTTCTCCTGAGCTTTCCTTCCTCTATGCAGGCAGAAAACTTCCGCGCCGTGTCGCCTGCCCGCTGCGCTGGCGACGGAGAGGCCTTTGTGCCGTTCGCCTGTAGAGCGCAAGTAGTTGTTGCGCGCTCAAGCCCATTTATGCTACGGCAGTTAGCGGGTAGATGCTACTCCGCACTCGTAGACGCGGGTTCAATGCTGTCACTAGTTGGTGACGAGGTGCACAAGGCCTGCCGGATGGGTAACGTCCCTGTCAGACGGGCCGAAACCCCTCTAAGCTTAGCGGCCAGGGCGGCAAAGGCAGTGAGTCTCGTGACACGCTTTAAGAGCAGAAAGCGAAGACATCGCTTCGTTTATCTACCTGGCTTGTCGATACCTTTTGTTCTGGGAGGGGATTTCCTCTCGAGCAAAGGCATTGTGCTCGACATGGGGGAGAATGGCTACCGCTACAGCCCGCTCGCCCCATTCCCCCCTCATTCCTTCGAAAGCGCACCCCTGCCCGACTGCCCTGCAAAAAGGGCGGGTGTCCATGCCAGGGGAACGAAAGGAGTTCAGGGGAACGAAAGCTGTGAAGGGGAATGAAAGCTGTGAACGCCTTTCACAGCTTTCATTCCGCTGACCCCCTCCTTCCCTCCATATTTAAAGACGCTAGCTACTGCCCAAGACACCCCTGATGAAGAGGCCGAGCCGGCTTCGAAACGTTCGGTGTGAAATTAAACTTTTTTGGTTCGAGATGAGCAGTTTATCATAAAAATCTGTTCTAGGATAAATCTAATCATTCTTCACGAAGACACATCATAAATGCTAAGTGAAATAAGAAAACTGCTTTGGGAACTTCACCGTCCAGTTATCGCAATAGGCTCAAGCCTCTTTTTCCCCAACAGGGGACTCCAGCGCGGCAAACTACCCTTTTCTAATTAAACGCAATGTTGGTCTGTAGATCAAAATAGAGTGATCAATATGTTCATTACGCGATGCAATCATTCATGTTTACTGGGCCACGGCAAGTGTTGCCTCGAGTACTCACATCAGCTTTCGCCAAGCAGCGGCGAATGGTGCAGCCTGCCTAGAGCCACCAGTGCCATTTTCAGCCAGTTGAGTCTACCTTAAGGCAAGTTCAGTTGTACACCGGCCGAACAATCAAGCGCATGCCAGAGCACGATGATATTTTGGTTAAAGTGTTAATGTACAGAGGCGGGTTTCTCCCCGCAAACTTTGTTTTCAACCATGATCCGCGCACTAAAATTATACATATTGTGAGCACAGCGAGCCGACCCTTACTGCCAGACTCTCATTGAACGCCTGAGTGGTGCTATGTGGCCTCCAAATGCCCGCCTCCGACGCCAACTCAACTGTTTCAAGCTGGTTGACGGCACCCTTCTTTGGCACAATCATAGCCCCTGGGTCACGCCTGGGTGCCTGTCATTCGCCATTCTCTTCGCCGTGAGGTTTTGCAGGCGCTTCATGATGACCCCGTGGCCGGCCACTTAGGATTCCAGAAAACATATGACCGTATAAAGCGCCGTTTCTTTTGGCCTGGTCTCTCCACCTCTGTCGCCAAATATATTGCATCTTGCATCCCTTGCCAACGCCGCAAACGCTCCACGTCTCCTCCTGCTGGCCTTCTACAACCTCTTCCCTGTCCTTTCTCACCCTTCGAAGTCGTTGGTATCGACCTGTACGGTCCCTTGCTACTAACCTCATCGGGCAACCGCTGGATCGTCACAGCCGTCGACCACTTAACACGGTACGCTGAAACAGCCCCCGTTCCGTCTGGCTCTGCCTCCGAAATCGCCCATTTCTTCCTCAACGCCATTCTTCTGCGCCATGGAGCCCCACGTGTCCTTATCAGTGACCGCGGCAAGTCATTCCTCTCCAGCATCCTTGCCGAAGTTGTTAATGCTTCCCGGACCGCCCATAAAACAACTTCAGCCTATCACCCCCAGACCAATGGGCTCACCGAACGGTTTCACCGCACCCTGTCAGATATGCTGTCTATGTACATTCACCCCGCCCACACCAACTGGGACGCCATACTCCCCTTTGTAACCTTTGCCTACAATACTGCCGTGCAACGAACAACCACTTTCTCCCCGTTTCTTCTTGTGTTCGGTCGCCCCCCTACCTTCACTCTCGAAGCATCTTTCTTCTCTGCCCCCACAACCTCTTCCGGTCTTTCCTATGACAAATGTACTTCCTGTATTGCCTACTGTCGCACCATTGCCCGCCTGAACACTGACGCCTGCCAAGCCTCCCGGAAAACAACCTATGACATCAAACACCGTGGAGTGCGTTTCTTCCCTGGTGATGAAGTTGGAAAAATTTTTCCAATGGTCCCCCAGGTAACATACAGAAGGCCAAAAAATTTACAAAACCACCCTGTGCACTCAGCGGTTGATAAACCGAGGCAGGTGGGTTGCACACCTTGCGGAAAGAGCAGATGGCAAGTTTGCAAACAGATGCAAACCATAGCACTGGCTAAAAGTACCCATCAAGATTTCAAACATGTTATCCGAGAGGACTTAAAGTGTGATTCCAGTAATGTTGTTTACATGCTCGAGTGTGGCGAATGTCAGATAAAATACATTGGCCAAAGAGACAATTCCTTCCGATTAAGATTTAATAACCACCGCTCACATACTCAATCTCTCCCTTGCCTCCCACTTTCGAGACACCTCCGCGAAAAAGGCCACGAGTTTGATAAACTTAAAGTAAAGATATTGCAGAGTAGCTTTAAAAACACTCCTGAGCGCGAACAACGCGAATCATATTTTATTTTCAAATTTAACACAGTGCAAAAGGGCATCAACGAAAACCACGGCACCCTATCGTCTCTTTCGATGGCAGAAACCAAAGCAAATTTCAACCCTAATAGACAAAGTACCCCCACTGACTGAGTTGTCTGAGGTGAAACCCCTGTTGCATGTCAGTTTCGGCTTGTTTCCATCTGCCGTTCAACTCATTCTTTGGTCCCGCGAAGGCCACATGTCCCCTTCTCTTTCTTCTTTTTTTGTCATTATATATATATATTTTTATTTTTTGAAATTTCTCTGTGCTATATTTCTTCTTTTTTGCATTCCTGTCAACAAGACTTTCCGTCTGGTCCTCCTATGGGAAGCTCATCTGGTTTTAGCGGCTCGCGTGTCACCATGTGGAGCCACTTTGGGCGGTCTCAACCTGTTCCGCCTCGTCCAGGCCATCTTTCGGAGTCGCACGGGGCCACACATACGCGGCCAGAGGCATACCGACACCCACAATTGGCGGACACATTTCTTCTTTTGTTAAGCCCCACCATGTTTTTTTTCTTCTTTGCTTTTTCCTTTTTCTCTGCTTTTTTTCTCTCTCTTTTTCTGTTTTTCTTTTTCTTGTCGCAGTAGCCGCGTGCGCACCAAGCCCGGCCTCCCTCTTTCACATCGTGTGTGCGTGTGTGTGCGTGTGCGTGTGTGTGTATGTGAGTGTGTGTGTGTGTGTGTGTGTGTGTGTGTGTGTGCAGTGAGTTCACGGGTATGCGACGCGCCACCTTTCCTTCCCCTAATATACCATAGGTGTTTGTTTTGTTCCGTTCTCCCTTTCGCCTTCTCCCCTTTTTCTTTTCTTTATTTTTCATGCCGCACACTATGTTTGGATTTCGAAAATACCTATCGACACAGGACGTTCTCCTGCAGATCAAGGAGGAGGTGCTTACTTCCGTTCCAAAATATGGAGAAAACATCCTGCTCGCTCTCGATCTTCAAGCGGCCTTCGACAACGTCAGTCACAGGGCTGTGCTGGAGGGGCTCAGCAAACTGGGTTGTGGGCAGAGAATATTCAACTATGTGAAAGCCTTTCTGACTAACCGAACCGCTACCATTGGAATAGGAGGCATCAGGACTGACACCTTCAACACCCCAGACAAAGGAACACCACAAGGCTCTGTGCTATCACCTATGCTTTTTAATATTGCAATGATTGGTTTAGCAAGGGCGCTCGAAGAAATTGAAGGAATCAGGCATGCCATCTACGCAGATGATATCACAATCTGGGTGACAAGAGGATCCTTAGGCGAAAAACAAGAGCTTCTTCAGCGAGCGGCAGACACGGTCAACGCATACGCCCGACACTGTGGACTTGCATGCTCCCCTGAAAAATCCGAGGTGCTCAGAGTCTACAGAAAAGGGTATGACCTGCAAAACTCCATAGATATCTACATAGGGGCAACGAAGGTTCCAGAAGTATCGAAAGTTAGGATCCTCGGCATGTGGGTCCAAAGCAACCGTCGTATTGATCACACGATCAGACAGCTAGCAAATACCACAGCACAGATCACCAGGATGATTGCAAGAATTTCCAACAGAAGAAGAGGTATGAAGGAGGAAGACACATGTAGGCTAGTACAGGCCCTCGTGGTCAGTAGGATCTTATACGGCGTCCCCTACCAAACACCGCTCGAGCAAGAAAAGGAGCAGTTGGAGGCAATTCTTAGAAAAGCATACAAATGTGCTCTCGGACTGCCGGTCAGCACTTCGACGGAGAAATTCCTTAAACTGGGCATAAACAACACAGTACAAGAACATATCGAGGCCCACCTTATCGCGCAGAAAACAAGACTGATGCTGTCCGCAACAGGCAGAAACACGCTGCGGTTGCTGGGCGTGAGGGACGCTTTGAAAGAAATCAATAGCACAGCGAGCGTTCCAAATGAAATCAGGAGGATCATTGAGATCAGTCCGATTCCAAAAAACATGCATCCAGATATACATAAGGCGAGAAGAAAGGCAAGATCTGAATTCCATGAAAGAAGCTTCGCCGGGTCAAAAGACGTATTATATGTTGACGCAACAACATACAGACACCGATATGGCTCGGTAGCCAGCGTGGTGGATCACCAGCTCAGGGAAATCAACTGCGCTTCGATAAAAACCAACAACATACTCGAGGCTGAGGAAGCAGCAATTGCACTCGCCATCACCCAGCAGAGTGACGAGCCCCATGCACACATCATTACAGACTCGCAAGAGGCGTGCAGAAGATACAGCAGTGGACGCATATCCACTGCAGCCATTCACATACTCAAGGCGAGGACAATCACTTTTACGAGATGCTTCATCCCGTGGACACCAGGCCATGAGGCTGTCAAAGGGAACCAATGTGCGGACGCCAATGCCCGAGCATACGCCAACCGGGAGGCGCGCACCGAAGGGGAACTGGACGCAGTCACTAGACGGTATGGAGCCATCTTAGAACACCAACGAGCCCTCCGGAGGACCTACCCGCCTCCCCACAAAGACCTTAGTAAACAGCAGTCGGTTGCCTGGAGACAACTACAGACTAATACATACCCCAATCTGAGTTTACTCAGCAAAATCTATCCATCCACTTATGAAAACAAATGCCCGCTATGCGGTGAACACGCAACGCTTTACCACGTTACATGGGCCTGTCAGAAAATGCAGGCAGCGCCGATAAACAACACACCTACACCGGAGCAGTGGGAGGCTGCGCTGTCCAGCTCGAAGCCTGAAGAGCAGCTCAAGCTGATCGACAGGGCTCGCAAGACTGCAAAGGCCGCTGGGGCCCTGGACTGAGGGCTCCACCTACGCTGCGAAAAATAACCCTAATACAATAAAGTTTTTCATTCATTCATTCATTCTTTATTTTTCTTCATTTCTTTTCTTTTTAAGCCTTCTGTGTGTCAAGTCCCATGCTTTAATATCACGCGCTCATGCACTGTACGGTCACACTTGAAAAAGATCGATCCTCCAATGAAAACGTCGGGTAAAATAAAAATGTTTCCTTAAATGAAGCGTATAATTCGATGTATATTATTTTAGGCAGTCAAGTACCTCATGTTTTCGCAACTATATATATATATATATATATATATATATATATATATATATATATATATTAGCAGACAAGGTACTACAGACTTAAAAAATTTACAAACATTCCCCTATGCACCTTGGTTTCTGTGACTGTTGGGTTCTTTTATATATATATATATATATATATATATATATATATATATATATATATATATATATATATGCAAACTGCCCTAAAGCAGAGATATAGCAAAAAGCAGCTCGGCAGTGTCATTCTTTTTTACCCGCCGCGGTGGATCAGTGGTTAGAGCGCTCGGTTAGTGACCAGGAGTTCCCGGGTTCGAACCCCAGTGGTGCTGTTTCTCCCCGCAAATTTTTGTTTTCAACCATGATCCGCGCACTAAAATTATACATATTGTGAGCACAGCGAGCCGACCCTTACTGCCAGACTCTCATTGAACGCCTGAGTGGTGCTATGTGGCCTCCAAATGCCCGCCTCCGACGCCAACTCAACTCTTTCAAGCTGGTTGACGGCACCCTTCTTTGACACAATCATAGCCCCTGGGTCACGCCTGGGTGCCTGTCATTCGCCATTCTCTTCGCCGTGAGGTTTTGCAGGGGCTTCATGATGACCCCGTGGCCGGCCACTTAGGATTCCAGAAAACATATGACCGTATAAAGCGCCGTTTCTTTTGGCCTGGTCTCTCCACCTCTGTCGCCAAATATATTGCATCTTGCATCCCTTGCCAACGCCGCAAACGCTCCACGTCTCCTCCTGCTGGCCTTCTACAACCTCTTCCCTGTCCTTTCTCACCCTTCGAAGTCGTTGGTATCGACCTGTACGGTCCCTTGCTACTAACCTCATCGGGCAACCGCTGGATCGTCACAGCCGTCGACCACTTAACACGGTACGCTGAAACAGCCCCCGTTCCGTCTGGCTCTGCCTCCGAAATCGCCCATTTCTCCCTCAATGCCATTCTTCTGCGCCATGGAGCCCCACGTGTCCTTATCAGTGACCGCGGCAAGTCATTCCTCTCCAGCATCCTTGCCGAAGTTGTTAATGCTTCCCGGACCGCCCATAAAACAACTTCAGCGTATCACCCCCAGACCAATGGGCTCACCGAACGGTTTCACCGCACCCTGTCAGATATGCTGTCTATGTACATTCACCCCGCCCACACCAACTGGGACGCCATACTCCCCTTTGTAACCTTTGCCTACAATACTGCCGTGCAACGAACAACCACTTTGTCCCCGTTTCTTCTTGTGTTCGGTCGCCCCCTACCTTCACTCTCGAAGCATCTTTCTTCTCTGCCCCACAACCTCTTCCGGTCTTTCCTATGACAAATTCACTTCCTGTATTGCCTACTGTCGCACCATTGCCCGCCTGAACACTGACGCCTGCCAAGCCTCCCGGAAAACAACCTATGACATCAAACACCGTGAAGTGCGTTTCTTCCCTGGTGATGAAGTTGGAAAAATTTTTCCAATGGTCCCCCAGGTAACATACAGAAGGCCAAAAAATTTACAAAACCACCCTGTGCACTCAGCGGTTGATAAACCGAGGCAGGTGGGTTGCACACCTTGCGGAAAAGCAGATGGCAAGTTTGCAAACAGATGCAAACCATAGCACTGGCTAAAAGTACCCATCAAGATTTCAAACATGTTATCCGAGAGGACTTAAAGTGTGATTCCAGTAATGTTGCTTACATGCTCGAGTGTGGCGAATGTCAGATAAAATACATTGGCCAAAGAGACAATTCCTTCCGATTAAGATTTAATAACCACCGCTCACATACTCAATCTCTCCCTTGCCTCCCACTTTCGAGACACCTCCGCGAAAAAGGCCACGAGTTTGATAAACATAAAGTGAAGATATTGCAGGGTAGCTTTAAAAACACTCCTGAGCGCGAACAACGCGAATCATAATTTATTTTCAAATTTAACACAGTGCAAAAGGGCATCAACGAAAACCACGGCAACCTATCGTCTCTTTCGATGGCAGAAACCAAAGCAAATTTCAATCCTAATAGACAAAGTACCCCCACTGACTGAGTTGTCTGAGGTGAAACCCCTGTTGCATGTCAGTTTCGGCTTGTTTCCATCTGCCGTTCAACTCATTCTTTGGTCCCGCGAAGGCCACATGTCCCCTTCTCTTTCTTCTTTTTTTGTCATTATATATATATTTTTTTATTTTTTGAAATTTCTCTGTGCTATATTTCTTCTTTTTTGCATTCCTGTCAACAAGACTTTCCGTCTGGTCCTCCTTTGGGAAGCTCATTTGGTTTTAGCGGCTCGCGTGTCACCATGTGGAGCCACTTTGGGCGGTCTCAACCTGTTCCGCCTCGTCCAGGCCATCTTTCGGAGTCGCACGGGGCCACACATACGCGGCCAGAGGCATACCGACACGCACAATTGGCGGACACATTTCTTCTTTTGTTAAGCCCCACCATGTTTTTTTCTTCTTTGCTTTTTCCTTTTTCTCTGCTTTTTTTCTTTCTCTTTTTCTGTTTTTCTTTTTCTTGTCGCAGTAGCCGCGTGCGCACCAAGCCCGGCCTCCCGCTTTCACATCGTGTGTGTGTGTGGTGTGCGTGTGCGTGTGCGTGTGTGTGTATGTGAGTGTGTGTGTGTCTGTGTGTGTGTGTGTGCAGTGAGTTCACGGGTATGCGACGCGCCACCTTTCCTTCCCCTAATATACCATAGGTGTTTGTTTTGTTCCGTTCTCCCTTTCGCCTTCTCCCCTTTTTCTTTTCTTTATTTTTCTTCATTTCTTTTCTTTTTAAGCCTTCTGTGTGTCAAGTCCCATGCTATAATATCACGCGCTCATGCACTGTACGGTCACACTTGAAAAAGATCGATCCTCCAATGAAAACGTCGAGTAAAATAAAAATGTTTCCTTAAATGAAGCGTATAATTCGATGTATATTATTTTAGGCAGTCAAGTACCTCATGTTTTCGCAACTATATATTTATATATATATATATATATATATATATATATATATATATATATATATATTAGCAGACAAGGCACTACAGACTTAAAAAATTTACAAACATTCCCCTATGCACCTTGGTTTCTGTGACTGTTGGGTTCTTATATATATATATATATATATATATATATATATATATATATATATATATATATATATGCAAACTGCCCTAAAGCAGAGATATAGCAAAAAGCAGCTCGGCAGTGTCATTCTTTTTTACCCGCCGCGGTGGATCAGTGGTTAGAGCGCTCGGCTAGTGACCAGGAGTTCCCGGGTTCGAACCCCAACGCGGCGGCTGCGTTTTTATGGGGGCAAAACGCTGAGGCGCTGGTGTGCTGTGCGTGTTAGTGCACGTTAACGATCCCGAGGTGGTCGAAATTATTTCGGATTCCTCCACTACGACACCTCTTTCTTCTTTCCCTCCCTCCTTTATTTCTACCCTTACGGCGCGGTTCAGGTGTCCGCCGATATATGAGACAGATACTGCGTCATTTCCTTCCGCCAAAAGCCGAATATTACTATTATTAGTGTTGTTTCAGGAAATATTAACTGAAATATACAGTTCTACTCTACAAGGCTTAGCACTACTACTAATGACTCTATTCGGCCTGACATGAGCAGCTCGCGCACATTTCAGAAAGTGAGCACGGCAGCCTCGCAAAAAATACTTCCGAAAGTATGTCCGAAACATACTTCGAAATATTATTTACCTTTGTTACCCTGAGGAGCTGCCAAAAAGTCCTTGAGCAGTATTAACTTTGTTACCATGAGGAGCTTCAAAAAAGTCAATATGGTGGTGGTCCCCTGCCTTTATAAGCTCCTTAATCACTGCTCAAAAGAGAAACAAAGCAAGGAACTATCACCCGAAGAAAAAATCTTACATTTCAGAATCAGCGAACAATAACTGCGGAATAGCTTGCATGACGTGGGCGCGGAAAATATCCAATGGCACACATTTCTTACTCACGAAACATTCGCTTACGACAAATCAGGGAACTACCCGAGGTGGACAGAACTTAAGTCCGAAGAAAACTTATTAAAACTTTTAACGCGGCAACCACGGCCATATAGCTGGTGCCATTTCTTCGGTACGGGCTGCTAAGTCGGCCTGTAAACGTAGATGTCGGCAAAAACTCTAACACATCGGCTTCGGTGGGTGCGGGATTATCCGTCGACTGGGATCGGACCATGAACTTGTCTTTGACTCAAAAAATAACAATGGTACTGCGCCTGACCTCATCTCATGTAAGTTGATCACTTAACGCATATTTGAGTAGATTATCTGTCTGTTATGCGTCTGTTATTTTTCACGCTATTTTCAGCGTATTTACTTCGTAAAATTGTTTTCCAACCATAACATTAGGCGGTACTTGTCAAAAAGATTAGATGATTTCAAATCTTCGCTCAGTGCTATTCATTTCCTGCACAGGGGCAAGACATTCTTCAGTCATGAATTCTAATAGTGTTCCCGATGTGTAAAGCATGATAGTAGCGGTAAGTGCATGATGTCCTGCCTGTGCATGTCGAAGTTAGCACTTGGAGATAAATTCTTTTCTCGCTATACCAATATGGTGGAAAATATAGGCATTATTCAAGGCGTGCAACTCCTTAAAAAACTGCGGCTCTCAAGTATATACCTTGTCGCCGCCGCTTTTCTTTATTTGATCTCATCCGTGTGCAATAAATAGCTTGGCAGCTGAAAATGGAATTCTGAAATTGCAGTTCTCCGCTCGCTCAGGCGCCGAGACAGCCTCGTTTAGTTGTCATGATTTGTTGCATTGGTGTTGCCATGCCATGCATTTACAGCTAAGCGCCTTTCAAAATTTTAATGCTATATTCCCAATGCGGCTTCGGTTTTCGACATCACTTTCAGTGAAAGTGCACAGCCCGCAGCCATTTACGAATATTTCCTGTCGTGCTGGACCTACGAATAATGGACACTCTGGGATGGTTGAAATCAGAAAATGTTCAGGCAACAAACAGCTCTACGTCGGAAGTCATTTAGAAAGAGAACTTGTTATCTTTTCCTCGGTCTCGTGGGGGCGCCTTTCTGTTTTGCCAACATTGTGCACGTAACCTTCGCTGTCTTCAAATCGTGTACAATTATTGACGCAGAAAAGTAAGAACAAGTGCAAGAGTTTAAAATCTCTCAAATCACGTCGGTGGCAAAGGTTAGGCTCCGTTTATAACCACTGGCTAAACTACTACTAGCATTTTGATCATGATGGCAACATACATAGTTCGACAGGCGAAGTTTATTAAGAAGAAAAACAGTTTCTACTACGTTAATGCTAACGCCGTTTAGATTTATTCAGGTTGGAAAATATTATGTGTTATTCCACGTAGTGCTCGCATCAAATGCACAGCGAAATGTCAGAGTTCATGCTAAATTTCGCAGCGCTTGATGGGACAACGGCGTTCGTGGTTACACAGTCTTAGAAGGGTTCAACGATTACTGCCTATTCTCGAAGCTGCAGACACATCGAAATATACGGGGGCTTACTCCAAGCAAGAAATATTTTCCTGTCGCTCAAAATGACAGCTGTCAAAACTAGGTACGAAGCCAGCATCATGCACGTACTAAAAAAGTGCACTACTCACAGCATCTTCATAGCCTGCACTGCTGTTTTCAGCTGATGTGCCCAACATCTGTACTGATAGATCCGTTAGAGCGGCGCACAATCACTTAACCTTCATGAATTTTATTTCTATCCGTATAAGCAGTATAATGACTCCTGTGTCAGCTATATCGCCTGCGTACTGTGTATCGCTGTATCGCCTGTGCTATAGCCAGTATGGCTGTATCGCCTGGGTCGGCTATACTGCCTTGTAAAGTAAACACAGAGGGAGTTTAGCGCCACATGTTTCCTCCAGAGTGTTCTTGGGCGGATTTATCACATTTTTTCCAGTCCTTTTAGGTGGTAAAAAATTATTATTGCCTGTTTTCATACACCTGCATCTGTTCGCTTATTATGAATGCCCCTGTAAAACGACCTCGCACTAACTTCTATCTGTTTCACAGGTTCTGAAGAGGAGAAAACGGTATGACTCTCACCATGCTTGCTAAAAAGGCACAGATGTCTTAAAAATGACCCGGAGATCCGAAAGTAGGACTAGTTGACTGATATGCATACTGAAGAAGTTGTCACGAAAAACCGAGGACAAGCGTAAACAGACAAAGCGGAGCGATCCTCTCAACTGAAGGTTTATTTCAGACTTATGCTCGAATAAAGAAAAACGACAACAACAAAACAATAACGTCATGGACATCACCTGTTACCCAGCGAATAACAATGATTTGGATAGGAAAAGATACTCCCTATCAGAGAAGCGGACGGAAGTCTGACTATTGCACTTATCTCCACTGATGCGCATGTGGAAAGCTTCTATGAGCTCACGCGTTAGTCGATCCCTGTGCCTGAAAAGGAAGGCCCTATTATTTATTTATTTCTTTTATTTACAGAATACTACGCACGCTGAGTCCAAGCAAGGTGGGCGAACAAGTCAGTCAGACCACAAAAAAACTCAACACTTCAAAACAAACAAAATTTAGCAGTAATTGCTTAACCCTCAAGGGACAATAATTTATGTAGCTGATTCCAATCTGTCATTGTGCGTAAAAAGAACAAAACTTGTGTCTGTTCTCGCGAATAAAGGGGTTAGAGAACTGGTATGATGTTGACGAGTTTGTGTGGTTGGTGCCGGAGTTATGTATGTGAGGGAACCAAACCAAGTTTGTTATGTAGCAAGAGAAAATTAAATTTTAACCTAAGCTTTGTTCTCAGATGTTCAAGTGGTTGAATTTTATTAACCTCCATTAAAAAGGTTGAGGAGTCAGTTCTTGCATATTTAAAAAAAAATAAACCTGAAAGCTCTTGTCTGTAGTCTTTCGAGATTTTTACGTTAGATTTATTGTACCGGTACCACACTATGCAAGTCTATTCTAGTTTAGGTCTAATAAGTTAAGAATAACAAAGCAGCTTAATGTTACAAGGGGGCATTTTGTAGTTTATGTCTTAAGCAGCACAAATTTCGAAATGCAGCAGGGCAGATATTGTTTACGAACAAGTTCCACGATAGATTGCAGCTTATGGTTACTCCTAGGTATTTGTAGTTGGATACTTACTGAAGAGCGAGAGACGCTAATTTATATATGTAGCTTAGTCGTACAGTTTTTCGAGTTTTAGGCATATAATCACTTTTATCAGCCTTCAGAAACTTGCCATTGTCCTGGTCACACCCATCCTCCTTATTTGTAACTTCTCGGTATAAGTGCAACCGCCAGCGAACAATCGAATATGCACTGCTGGGTTAACAACTTTAACAATATCATAAACATACCAAAGGAAAAGCGGAGGGCCCAAAACACTTCCCTTGAAAACACGTGATAAAACTGGAAGAGAGCCAAAACGTTGCGCACACACTGCAACAAGCTGTTTACGGTTATCTAAGTATGCAGTAATACATGTTAGTAAAATATCAGGAATGCCAATTTATTTCATTTTAAAAATTAGTTTATCATGACGAACCTTGTAAATTGCCTTGCTAAAATCCAAAAATATTTCATCGATTTGGCTTTTATTGTCAATGCAGGAAGCAAATGAAACCATAACTGCAATTATTGTGTTACCGTTGAGAATACTTTTCTGAACCCGTGCTAGAAGTCAGTTAGCACGACATTTTTTCTGAAAATTTGTTCATACAGTGTGCAGCTATATGTTCAAAAAGCTTACAGCCCGCGGAAGTCAATGATATGGGAAGGTAGTTCAGCAAGAGAACACGGTCCCCTTTTTTATAAACGGGAACAATTCGGGCTGTCCTCAAGTCATGAGGCATTTTGCATATTGACATTGAAGCGCCAAAAATTAACACACGGAATTTAGTCAGAGTTTAGGCATAGTGTCACAGAAATACGTTTGAATGTTGACAAGGCCACATGACGTTTTGGTTGTCAGGTTCAGCACCATAGAAAAGACCCCAGGGTAAGAAATAAAATTAACTTCGGTGGGATATGACACTCAGTTGTTATAGGTACACGTGCTTGGAACATAAAATACACTTTGAAAACAACTATTAAAATGCTGCGCAAGAGTCTTTGGATCACATACCGTAGTGTTATTCACCAAAATTTGTGAGACTGCTTTCTTTTTTCAATAATATAATTCCAAATGTTATTTCGCTAGGATTTTATAAATTTTTGAAGGAATATGTTGAACAAATAATCTTTTGAATCACGTAAAGCACGTGGTAGATTCTCTAGCAAATTACTAGAGCACTTCAGGATCTGCGCGTTTCTTATACTCTTTTAACCTTCTCCTCTGAATTATGTTGCGTGTCATCCATGGGGTTTCCTTTCATTCCTTTTTGCGCCTACTTGGTAGAGAATTTTTGATACAATTCAAACAGATTTTTTAATCTGTCCGCGAGTGCGCAGACATCGGCATGATCGAAATCATCAAGGCAGGTTTCCTGATGTTCAATGACTGATGCATCACTGGCACGCAAATAATCTTTAAATAACGAGGCGATGATGTTTCTTTTTTTTTGCCGTACTAGAGGAAATGAAGCACTAACCAAGTGGTGGTCAGACAGGCCTTGCTCCAGAGAAACAGTAAAATTTACAATGTTGCGAGGTGCGAACAGCAAATCTAACCACGAATTCGTGGAACCGAGTTTACGGGTTGGTTCCGGTGCTTTTTTTGACATGTTGTGGGCAAGCAATATTTTAAACAATACGTTTGTTTGCATTGTGCAAGCACCAAGACACTGAAGAGGTTCCGAATCTACACCTGGCAAGTTGTAGTCACCTGCCGCGGTGGCTCAGTGGTTAGCGCGCTCTACTACTGATCCGGAGTTCCCGGGTCCGAACCCGACCGCGGCGGCTGCTTTTTAATGGAGGAAAAACGCTAAGGCGCCCGTGTGCTGTGCGATGTCAGTGCACGTTAAAGATCCCCAGGTTGTCGAAATTATTCCGGAGCCCTCCACTACAGCACCTCTTTCTTCCTTTCTTCTTTCACTCCCTCCTTTATCCCTTCCCTTACGACGCAGTTCAGGTGTCCAAAGATACATGAGACAGATACTGTGCCATTTCCTTTCCCCCTAAAACCAGATGGAAACAAGCCGAAACTGACATGCAACAGGGGTTTCACCTCAGACAACTCAGTCAGTGGGGGTACTTTGTCTATTAGGATTGAAATTTGCTTTGGTTTCTGCCATCGAAAGAGACGATAGGTTGCCGTGGTTTTCGTTGATGCCCTTTTGCACTGTGTTAAATTTGAAAATAAATTATGATTCGCGTTGTTCGCGCTCAGGAGTGTTTTTAAAGCTACCCTGCAATATCTTCACTTTATGTTTATCAAACTCGTGGCCTTTTTCGCGGAGGTGTCTCGAAAGTGGGAGGCAAGGGAGAGATTGAGTATGTGAGCGGTGGTTATTAAATCTTAATCGGAAGGAATTGTCTCTTTGGCCAATGTATTTTATCTGACATTCGCCACACTCGAGCATGTAAGCAACATTACTGGAATCACACTTTAAGTCCTCTCGGATAACATGTTTGAAATCTTGATGGGTACTTTTAGCCAGTGCTATGGTTTGCATCTGTTTGCAAACTTGCCATCTGCTTTTCCGCAAGGTGTGCAACCCACCTGCCTCGGTTTATCAACCGCTGAGTGCACAGGGTGGTTTTGTAAATTTTTTGGCCTTCTGTATGTTACCTGGGGGACCATTGGAAAAATTTTTCCAACTTCATCACCAGGGAAGAAACGCACTTCACGGTGTTTGATGTCATAGGTTGTTTTCCGGGAGGCTTGGCAGGCGTCAGTGTTCAGGCGGGCAATGGTGCGACAGTAGGCAATACAGGAAGTGAATTTGTCATAGGAAAGACCGGAAGAGGTTGTGGGGCAGAGAAGAAAGATGCTTCGAGAGTGAAGGTAGGGGGCGACCGAACACAAGAAGAAACGGGGACAAAGTGGTTGTTCGTTGCACGGCAGTATTGTAGGCAAAGGTTACAAAGGGGAGTATGGCGTCCCAGTTGGTGTGGGCGGGGTGAATGTACATAGACAGCATATCTGACAGGGTGCGGTGAAACCGTTCGGTGAGCCCATTGGTCTGGGGGTGATACGCTGAAGTTGTTTTATGGGCGGTCCGGGAAGCATTAACAACTTCGGCAAGGATGCTGGAGAGGAATGACTTGCCGCGGTCACTGATAAGGACACGTGGGGCTCCATGGCGCAGAAGAATGGCATTGAGGGAGAAATGGGCGATTTCGGAGGCAGAGCCAGACGGAACGGGGGCTGTTTCAGCGTACCGTGTTAAGTGGTCGACGGCTGTGACGATCCAGCGGTTGCCCGATGAGGTTAGTAGCAAGGGACCGTACAGGTCGATACCAACGACTTCGAAGGGTGAGAAAGGACAGGGAAGAGGTTGTAGAAGGCCAGCAGGAGGAGACGTGGAGCGTTTGCGGCGTTGGCAAGGGATGCAAGATGCAATATATTTGGCGACAGAGGTGGAGAGACCAGGCCAAAAGAAACGGCGCTTTATACGGTCATATGTTTTCTGGAATCCTAAGTGGCCGGCCACGGGGTCATCATGAAGCCCCTGCAAAACCTCACGGCGAAGAGAATGGCGAATGACAGGCACCCAGGCGTGACCCAGGGGCTATGATTGTGTCAAAGAAGGGTGCCGTCAACCAGCTTGAAAGAGTTGAGTTGGCGTCGGAGGCGGGCATTTGGAGGCCACATAGCACCACTCAGGCGTTCAATGAGAGTCTGGCAGTAAGGGTCGGCTCGCTGTGCTCACAATATGTATAATTTTAGTGCGCGGATCATGGTTGAAAACAAAAATTTGCGGGGAGAAACAGCACCACTGGGGTTCGAACCCGGGAACTCCTGGTCACTAACCGAGCGCTCTAACCACTGATCCACCGCGGCGGGTAAAAAAGAATGACACTGCCGAGCTGCTTTTTGCTATATCTCTGCTTTAGGGCAGTTTGCATATATATATATATATATATATATATATATATATATATATATATATATAAAAGAACCCAACAGTCACAGAAACCAAGGTGCATAGGGGAATGTTTGTAAATTTTTTTAGTCTGTAGTACCTTGTCTGCTAATATATATATATATATATATATATATATATATATATATATATATATATATATATATATATATATATATATATATATATATATATATATATATATATATATATATATATATATATATATATATATATATATATATATATATATATATATATATATATATATATTAGCAGACAAGGTACTACAGACTTAAAAAATTTACAAACATTCCCCTATGCACCTTGGTTTCTGTGACTGTTGGGTTCTTTTATATATATATATATATATATATATATATATATATATATATATATATATATATATATATATGCAAACTGCCCTAAAGCAGAGATATAGCAAAAAGCAGCTCGGCAGTGTCATTCTTTTTTACCCGCCGCGGTGGATCAGTGGTTAGAGCGCTCGGTTAGTGACCAGGAGTTCCCGGGTTCGAACCCCAGTGGTGCTGTTTCTCCCCGCAAATTTTTGTTTTCAACCATGATCCGCGCACTAAAATTATACATATTGTGAGCACAGCGAGCCGACCCTTACTGCCAGACTCTCATTGAACGCCTGAGTGGTGCTATGTGGCCTCCAAATGCCCGCCTCCGACGCCAACTCAACTCTTTCAAGCTGGTTGACGGCACCCTTCTTTGACACAATCATAGCCCCTGGGTCACGCCTGGGTGCCTGTCATTCGCCATTCTCTTCGCCGTGAGGTTTTGCAGGGGCTTCATGATGACCCCGTGGCCGGCCACTTAGGATTCCAGAAAACATATGACCGTATAAAGCGCCGTTTCTTTTGGCCTGGTCTCTCCACCTCTGTCGCCAAATATATTGCATCTTGCATCCCTTGCCAACGCCGCAAACGCTCCACGTCTCCTCCTGCTGGCCTTCTACAACCTCTTCCCTGTCCTTTCTCACCCTTCGAAGTCGTTGGTATCGACCTGTACGGTCCCTTGCTACTAACCTCATCGGGCAACCGCTGGATCGTCACAGCCGTCGACCACTTAACACGGTACGCTGAAACAGCCCCCGTTCCGTCTGGCTCTGCCTCCGAAATCGCCCATTTCTCCCTCAATGCCATTCTTCTGCGCCATGGAGCCCCACGTGTCCTTATCAGTGACCGCGGCAAGTCATTCCTCTCCAGCATCCTTGCCGAAGTTGTTAATGCTTCCCGGACCGCCCATAAAACAACTTCAGCGTATCACCCCCAGACCAATGGGCTCACCGAACGGTTTCACCGCACCCTGTCAGATATGCTGTCTATGTACATTCACCCCGCCCACACCAACTGGGACGCCATACTCCCCTTTGTAACCTTTGCCTACAATACTGCCGTGCAACGAACAACCACTTTGTCCCCGTTTCTTCTTGTGTTCGGTCGCCCCCTACCTTCACTCTCGAAGCATCTTTCTTCTCTGCCCCACAACCTCTTCCGGTCTTTCCTATGACAAATTCACTTCCTGTATTGCCTACTGTCGCACCATTGCCCGCCTGAACACTGACGCCTGCCAAGCCTCCCGGAAAACAACCTATGACATCAAACACCGTGAAGTGCGTTTCTTCCCTGGTGATGAAGTTGGAAAAATTTTTCCAATGGTCCCCCAGGTAACATACAGAAGGCCAAAAAATTTACAAAACCACCCTGTGCACTCAGCGGTTGATAAACCGAGGCAGGTGGGTTGCACACCTTGCGGAAAAGCAGATGGCAAGTTTGCAAACAGATGCAAACCATAGCACTGGCTAAAAGTACCCATCAAGATTTCAAACATGTTATCCGAGAGGACTTAAAGTGTGATTCCAGTAATGTTGCTTACATGCTCGAGTGTGGCGAATGTCAGATAAAATACATTGGCCAAAGAGACAATTCCTTCCGATTAAGATTTAATAACCACCGCTCACATACTCAATCTCTCCCTTGCCTCCCACTTTCGAGACACCTCCGCGAAAAAGGCCACGAGTTTGATAAACATAAAGTGAAGATATTGCAGGGTAGCTTTAAAAACACTCCTGAGCGCGAACAACGCGAATCATAATTTATTTTCAAATTTAACACAGTGCAAAAGGGCATCAACGAAAACCACGGCAACCTATCGTCTCTTTCGATGGCAGAAACCAAAGCAAATTTCAATCCTAATAGACAAAGTACCCCCACTGACTGAGTTGTCTGAGGTGAAACCCCTGTTGCATGTCAGTTTCGGCTTGTTTCCATCTGCCGTTCAACTCATTCTTTGGTCCCGCGAAGGCCACATGTCCCCTTCTCTTTCTTCTTTTTTTGTCATTATATATATATTTTTTTATTTTTTGGAATTTCTCTGTGCTATATTTCTTCTTTTTTGCATTCCTGTCAACAAGACTTTCCGTCTGGTCCTCCTTTGGGAAGCTCATTTGGTTTTAGCGGCTCGCGTGTCACCATGTGGAGCCACTTTGGGCGGTCTCAACCTGTTCCGCCTCGTCCAGGCCATCTTTCGGAGTCGCACGGGGCCACACATACGCGGCCAGAGGCATACCGACACGCACACTTGGCGGACACATTTCTTCTTTTGTTAAGCCCCACCATGTTTTTTTCTTCTTTGCTTTTTCCTTTTTCTCTGCTTTTTTTCTTTCTCTTTTTCTGTTTTTCTTTTTCTTGTCGCAGTAGCCGCGTGCGCACCAAGCCCGGCCTCCCGCTTTCACATCGTGTGTGTGTGTGGTGTGCGTGTGCGTGTGCGTGTGTGTGTATGTGAGTGTGTGTGTGTCTGTGTGTGTGTGTGTGTCCAGTGAGTTCACGGGTATGCGACGCGCCACCTTTCCTTCCCCTAATATACCATAGGTGTTTGTTTTGTTCCGTTCTCCCTTTCGCCTTCTCCCCTTTTTCTTTTCTTTATTTTTCTTCATTTCTTTTCTTTTTAAGCCTTCTGTGTGTCAAGTCCCATGCTATAATATCACGCGCTCATGCACTGTACGGTCACACTTGAAAAAGATCGATCCTCCAATGAAAACGTCGAGTAAAATAAAAATGTTTCCTTAAATGAAGCGTATAATTCGATGTATATTATTTTAGGCAGTCAAGTACCTCATGTTTTCGCAACTATATATTATATATATATATATATATATAATATATATATATATATATAATATTAGCAGACAAGGCACTACAGACTTAAAAAATTTACAAACATTCCCCTATGCACCTTGGTTTCTGTGACTGTTGGGTTCTTTTATATATATATATATATATATATATATATATATATATATATATATATATATGCAAACTGCCCTAAAGCAGAGATATAGCAAAAAGCAGCTCGGCAGTGTCATTCTTTTTTACCCGCCGCGGTGGATCAGTGGTTAGAGCGCTCGGCTAGTGACCAGGAGTTCCCGGGTTCGAACCCCAACGCGGCGGCTGCGTTTTTATGGGGGCAAAACGCTGAGGCGCTGGTGTGCTGTGCGTGTTAGTGCACGTTAACGATCCCGAGGTGGTCGAAATTATTTCGGATTCCTCCACTACGACACCTCTTTCTTCTTTCCCTCCCTCCTTTATTTCTACCCTTACGGCGCGGTTCAGGTGTCCGCCGATATATGAGACAGATACTGCGTCATTTCCTTCCGCCAAAAGCCGAATATTACTATTATTAGTGTTGTTTCAGGAAATATTAACTGAAATATACAGTTCTACTCTACAAGGCTTAGCACTACTACTAATGACTCTATTCGGCCTGACATGAGCAGCTCGCGCACATTTCAGAAAGTGAGCACGGCAGCCTCGCAAAAAATACTTCCGAAAGTATGTCCGAAACATACTTCGAAATATTATTTACCTTTGTTACCCTGAGGAGCTGCCAAAAAGTCCTTGAGCAGTATTAACTTTGTTACCATGAGGAGCTTCAAAAAAGTCAATATGGTGGTGGTCCCCTGCCTTTATAAGCTCCTTAATCACTGCTCAAAAGAGAAACAAAGCAAGGAACTATCACCCGAAGAAAAAATCTTACATTTCAGAATCAGCGAACAATAACTGCGGAATAGCTTGCATGACGTGGGCGCGGAAAATATCCAATGGCACACATTTCTTACTCACGAAACATTCGCTTACGACAAATCAGGGAACTACCCGAGGTGGACAGAACTTAAGTCCGAAGAAAACTTATTAAAACTTTTAACGCGGCAACCACGGCCATATAGCTGGTGCCATTTCTTCGGTACGGGCTGCTAAGTCGGCCTGTAAACGTAGATGTCGGCAAAAACTCTAACACATCGGCTTCGGTGGGTGCGGGATTATCCGTCGACTGGGATCGGACCATGAACTTGTCTTTGACTCAAAAAATAACAATGGTACTGCGCCTGACCTCATCTCATGTAAGTTGATCACTTAACGCATATTTGAGTAGATTATCTGTCTGTTATGCGTCTGTTATTTTTCACGCTATTTTCAGCGTATTTACTTCGTAAAATTGTTTTCCAACCATAACATTAGGCGGTACTTGTCAAAAAGATTAGATGATTTCAAATCTTCGCTCAGTGCTATTCATTTCCTGCACAGGGGCAAGACATTCTTCAGTCATGAATTCTAATAGTGTTCCCGATGTGTAAAGCATGATAGTAGCGGTAAGTGCATGATGTCCTGCCTGTGCATGTCGAAGTTAGCACTTGGAGATAAATTCTTTTCTCGCTATACCAATATGGTGGAAAATATAGGCATTATTCAAGGCGTGCAACTCCTTAAAAAACTGCGGCTCTCAAGTATATACCTTGTCGCCGCCGCTTTTCTTTATTTGATCTCATCCGTGTGCAATAAATAGCTTGGCAGCTGAAAATGGAATTCTGAAATTGCAGTTCTCCGCTCGCTCAGGCGCCGAGACAGCCTCGTTTAGTTGTCATGATTTGTTGCATTGGTGTTGCCATGCCATGCATTTACAGCTAAGCGCCTTTCAAAATTTTAATGCTATATTCCCAATGCGGCTTCGGTTTTCGACATCACTTTCAGTGAAAGTGCACAGCCCGCAGCCATTTACGAATATTTCCTGTCGTGCTGGACCTACGAATAATGGACACTCTGGGATGGTTGAAATCAGAAAATGTTCAGGCAACAAACAGCTCTACGTCGGAAGTCATTTAGAAAGAGAACTTGTTATCTTTTCCTCGGTCTCGTGGGGGCGCCTTTCTGTTTTGCCAACATTGTGCACGTAACCTTCGCTGTCTTCAAATCGTGTACAATTATTGACGCAGAAAAGTAAGAACAAGTGCAAGAGTTTAAAATCTCTCAAATCACGTCGGTGGCAAAGGTTAGGCTCCGTTTATAACCACTGGCTAAACTACTACTAGCATTTTGATCATGATGGCAACATACATAGTTCGACAGGCGAAGTTTATTAAGAAGAAAAACAGTTTCTACTACGTTAATGCTAACGCCGTTTAGATTTATTCAGGTTGGAAAATATTATGTGTTATTCCACGTAGTGCTCGCATCAAATGCACAGCGAAATGTCAGAGTTCATGCTAAATTTCGCAGCGCTTGATGGGACAACGGCGTTCGTGGTTACACAGTCTTAGAAGGGTTCAACGATTACTGCCTATTCTCGAAGCTGCAGACACATCGAAATATACGGGGGCTTACTCCAAGCAAGAAATATTTTCCTGTCGCTCAAAATGACAGCTGTCAAAACTAGGTACGAAGCCAGCATCATGCACGTACTAAAAAAGTGCACTACTCACAGCATCTTCATAGCCTGCACTGCTGTTTTCAGCTGATGTGCCCAACATCTGTACTGATAGATCCGTTAGAGCGGCGCACAATCACTTAACCTTCATGAATTTTATTTCTATCCGTATAAGCAGTATAATGACTCCTGTGTCAGCTATATCGCCTGCGTACTGTGTATCGCTGTATCGCCTGTGCTATAGCCAGTATGGCTGTATCGCCTGGGTCGGCTATACTGCCTTGTAAAGTAAACACAGAGGGAGTTTAGCGCCACATGTTTCCTCCAGAGTGTTCTTGGGCGGATTTATCACATTTTTTCCAGTCCTTTTAGGTGGTAAAAAATTATTATTGCCTGTTTTCATACACCTGCATCTGTTCGCTTATTATGAATGCCCCTGTAAAACGACCTCGCACTAACTTCTATCTGTTTCACAGGTTCTGAAGAGGAGAAAACGGTATGACTCTCACCATGCTTGCTAAAAAGGCACAGATGTCTTAAAAATGACCCGGAGATCCGAAAGTAGGACTAGTTGACTGATATGCATACTGAAGAAGTTGTCACGAAAAACCGAGGACAAGCGTAAACAGACAAAGCGGAGCGATCCTCTCAACTGAAGGTTTATTTCAGACTTATGCTCGAATAAAGAAAAACGACAACAACAAAACAATAACGTCATGGACATCACCTGTTACCCAGCGAATAACAATGATTTGGATAGGAAAAGATACTCCCTATCAGAGAAGCGGACGGAAGTCTGACTATTGCACTTATCTCCACTGATGCGCATGTGGAAAGCTTCTATGAGCTCACGCGTTAGTCGATCCCTGTGCCTGAAAAGGAAGGCCCTATTATTTATTTATTTCTTTTATTTACAGAATACTACGCACGCTGAGTCCAAGCAAGGTGGGCGAACAAGTCAGTCAGACCACAAAAAAACTCAACACTTCAAAACAAACAAAATTTAGCAGTAATTGCTTAACCCTCAAGGGACAATAATTTATGTAGCTGATTCCAATCTGTCATTGTGCGTAAAAAGAACAAAACTTGTGTCTGTTCTCGCGAATAAAGGGGTTAGAGAACTGGTATGATGTTGACGAGTTTGTGTGGTTGGTGCCGGAGTTATGTATGTGAGGGAACCAAACCAAGTTTGTTATGTAGCAAGAGAAAATTAAATTTTAACCTAAGCTTTGTTCTCAGATGTTCAAGTGGTTGAATTTTATTAACCTCCATTAAAAAGGTTGAGGAGTCAGTTCTTGCATATTTAAAAAAAAATAAACCTGAAAGCTCTTGTCTGTAGTCTTTCGAGATTTTTACGTTAGATTTATTGTACCGGTACCACACTATGCAAGTCTATTCTAGTTTAGGTCTAATAAGTTAAGAATAACAAAGCAGCTTAATGTTACAAGGGGGCATTTTGTAGTTTATGTCTTAAGCAGCACAAATTTCGAAATGCAGCAGGGCAGATATTGTTTACGAACAAGTTCCACGATAGATTGCAGCTTATGGTTACTCCTAGGTATTTGTAGTTGGATACTTACTGAAGAGCGAGAGACGCTAATTTATATATGTAGCTTAGTCGTACAGTTTTTCGAGTTTTAGGCATATAATCACTTTTATCAGCCTTCAGAAACTTGCCATTGTCCTGGTCACCCCCATCCTCCTTATTTGTAACTTCTCGGTATAAGTGCAACCGCCAGCGAACAATCGAATATGCACTGCTGGGTTAACAACTTTAACAATATCATAAACATACCAAAGGAAAAGCGGAGGGCCCAAAACACTTCCCTTGAAAACACGTGATAAAACTGGAAGAGAGCCAAAACGTTGCGCACACACTGCAACAAGCTGTTTACGGTTATCTAAGTATGCAGTAATACATGTTAGTAAAATATCAGGAATGCCAATTTATTTCATTTTAAAAATTAGTTTATCATGACGAACCTTGTAAATTGCCTTGCTAAAATCCAAAAATATTTCATCGATTTGGCTTTTATTGTCAATGCAGGAAGCAAATGAAACCATAACTGCAATTATTGTGTTACCGTTGAGAATACTTTTCTGAACCCGTGCTAGAAGTCAGTTAGCACGACATTTTTTCTGAAAATTTGTTCATACAGTGTGCAGCTATATGTTCAAAAAGCTTACAGCCCGCGGAAGTCAATGATATGGGAAGGTAGTTCAGCAAGAGAACACGGTCCCCTTTTTTATAAACGGGAACAATTCGGGCTGTCCTCAAGTCATGAGGCATTTTGCATATTGACATTGAAGCGCCAAAAATTAACACACGGAATTTAGTCAGAGTTTAGGCATAGTGTCACAGAAATACGTTTGAATGTTGACAAGGCCACATGACGTTTTGGTTGTCAGGTTCAGCACCATAGAAAAGACCCCAGGGTAAGAAATAAAATTAACTTCGGTGGGATATGACACTCAGTTGTTATAGGTACACGTGCTTGGAACATAAAATACACTTTGAAAACAACTATTAAAATGCTGCGCAAGAGTCTTTGGATCACATACCGTAGTGTTATTCACCAAAATTTGTGAGACTGCTTTCTTTTTTCAATAATATAATTCCAAATGTTATTTCGCTAGGATTTTATAAATTTTTGAAGGAATATGTTGAACAAATAATCTTTTGAATCACGTAAAGCACGTGGTAGATTCTCTAGCAAATTACTAGAGCACTTCAGGATCTGCGCGTTTCTTATACTCTTTTAACCTTCTCCTCTGAATTATGTTGCGTGTCATCCATGGGGTTTCCTTTCATTCCTTTTTGCGCCTACTTGGTAGAGAATTTTTGATACAATTCAAACAGATTTTTTAATCTGTCCGCGAGTGCGCAGACATCGGCATGATCGAAATCATCAAGGCAGGTTTCCTGATGTTCAATGACTGATGCATCACTGGCACGCAAATAATCTTTAAATAACGAGGCGATGATGTTTCTTTTTTTTTTGCCGTACTAGAGGAAATGAAGCACTAACCAAGTGGTGGTCAGACAGGCCTTGCTCCAGAGAAACAGTAAAATTTACAATGTTGCGAGGTGCGAACAGCAAATCTAACCACGAATTCGTGGAACCGAGTTTACGGGTTGGTTCCGGTGCTTTTTTTGACATGTTGTGGGCAAGCAATATTTTAAACAATACGTTTGTTTGCATTGTGCAAGCACCAAGACACTGAAGAGGTTCCGAATCTACACCTGGCAAGTTGTAGTCACCTGCCGCGGTGGCTCAGTGGTTAGCGCGCTCTACTACTGATCCGGAGTTCCCGGGTCCGAACCCGACCGCGGCGGCTGCTTTTTAATGGAGGAAAAACGCTAAGGCGCCCGTGTGCTGTGCGATGTCAGTGCACGTTAAAGATCCCCAGGTTGTCGAAATTATTCCGGAGCCCTCCACTACAGCACCTCTTTCTTCCTTTCTTCTTTCACTCCCTCCTTTATCCCTTCCCTTACGACGCAGTTCAGGTGTCCAAAGATACATGAGACAGATACTGTGCCATTTCCTTTCCCCCTAAAACCAAGAATTATTATTATTAAGTTGTAGTCGCCCATCAATAAAATTTTCTGTTTTGGTACTGTCACATGTGACTTTCTAGTTTATTTAAGTAGCCGGTTCAAGAGCTAGGAGGCCTACAAAGAGCATATAAAACAAAGTTTTATCCGCAACAGGAGACTTTCACACATAGGCATTCCATATCATATACGTAATCTTGCAAAACGGCTTCAATTTGTTTCTTAATTAGGACAGGCTCTCCACAACCCCTAGATTCCATGTTTTTCGAAATACAGTGTAAGAAGGACAGAAAAGGTCCTCATCATTCACATCACTGTGAACCCGTCTCAGTAACCACTTGAACAGGTGGATCATGGTGTAATATCGTTATTTTGAGCAAGTCTGTCTTATTAACACTTCGCGCGTTAATATTTTTATGCGCAAATGTTTGCTCTGATCTTGCAAACCACGTCGAGCTTTGTCCTGCTGATTGACCCCTTTTCCGAGTGGGCCAGCTTTAATCGTTTATTTCTTGATTTATTCCAGAAAACTTATCTTTAATCACTTTTAGCTTGTCATGAATAAGGGTGATTTTTTACCCTATTGTTTTTTCGCGCTATACCACAGAAGTTTTCGTGTCCGCAGCGTAGTTTGGATTAATCATTATGCGTTGATACTCCTGAGCCTCTCAGCCTTGTAACATTTTCCATTATTGTCTTTGTTCTGCAAAATTCTGCAAATAGGGAATAAAAGGACGTTTATCGATCCTACGCCCCAACCTATGAATACACCCTACAGATTGGCAACTGACTTGAAGCTTTTCGTCCATAACTTCTTGAATTATTTTATCTTTCAGCGTAGCTTTTGTTTGGTCAGGTTCCTCAGTGTGATTTGGTTTATGATTTATGGGGGTTTAACCTCACAAAGCCAGTCGGGCTATGAGAGAGGCCGTAGTGAAAGGCTCCGGAAATTTCGACCACGTGGGGTTCTTTAACGTGCACTGACATCGCATAGCACACCGGCCTCTATAATTTCGCCTCCATTGAAATTCTACCCCGCGGTCGGGATCGAACCGCGTCTTTCGGGCCAGCAGCCGAGCGTCATAACCACTTAGCCGCCACGCCGGCTAGGTTACTCAGTAATACAGTGAATGATTAGGTTGGACCGTCTGCTTCCATCTTCGAGATTGGTCCGTTTTTGGCGTGAAAACTAATTACATTCTCTATTGATTGCAAGGTTGTGTTTATTTCCCGGGACTGCTCTTTGAAGGTTGATGTTTTGTGCAACTTTTGCTCCATTTTTTGTATCAGGCACCGCAGATTATTCCCCATATTTCGTCATAACTAGCTCTCCTTTCATTTCACTGATTTCGGCAGGAAGAGACAGCTGGCCGTCTAATATTAGTTCAATACCTTCCTTCTGAGTCGGACAAGGATTCGTTTCAATATCGCCTCCTGAAAAGCGGTTTTCGCTGGGTTTTCGTTTTCTGGTCGTTTATCCTACACGTGCTGCAATGTTTCTGTAGATTATCAACGAATCTTTCCTCCCCCCGAAAGATCTTCGGTGTTCTTATCATTCGTTGACGCATCGTCCGGTTTGGCCGATGCATAGTGCGCCACAAGATAACGGCAATTTGAAAACAACCCCCCTCCTGGCACACATAACGAACGAGGCTTTGTGTTTGATGCTGCATTCATGCTTCTTTGTAGTGTCGTCCTTTCGCCTCCTTCTTCCATCCGGCTGTGCACCTGTTAACAGATTGCTCCCAACTTTAGAGGGGCAGAAAACACAAAAGGAATGCTGTAACGCCTGCTACATTTTGAAGTCTATGTGCCAATCAGTGCACTTATCGTACGACGGGACCACTTCGACACTCTGTCTCCTGGTGTTTGGGTCGCGACCCAGCCTTGATCCACCTTTCCAACCTTCCACAAGCTTCCACGATTACATGCGGAGGGTACCCACTCCCTTTTAGCTTCTTCAACTGGGAAGCAACGCTTTCATTGATTGCATGTGGGAAATAATTGGTGATGGCCGTCTTCTAACAGGAATTGACTATCCCGTTCTCTAAGTCTTTAGAATGGCCAGATGAATAATCAAGCAATGTTTTTTGGCAATAGGGTGGCATGCTTGTCTGCCTGGTGGTTGATTCTTAAGACTTGTGCCTGAAAGTGGAAAACTGAATTCATCAGACACCAGTAAACCAAGTTGCACCTCTAAGAGTAAATTACAGTGTATATAACAAACACCCTTACACCGCTTGGAAAGGGTAACTTTAGAGCAGCAAAGGCACCTTATAAAAGGGAAATTTTCTAAGAATTTCACCCTTCTTTACCCGAAGGAGCGAAAGGTGTTTTAAGTTAACAAGACCCTTTTATATAGGGTGTAACAGTCACACTTCACCTTTAACACCCTTTCTGAATTTCGAACTTTTTGCGGCGCAATTCCTTTTAGCCACTTTTCACCATATTTTTTGTAGCGATGTGAAAATCTTTCGGTATATTGCATTGTATCAGTTGATATTTTAGCCACCCAAACATGTAATATGTGCTAGAGACAATCGCTCGGCTTTTCCAGTGCCTTTCTGAATGCCCAGAACATGTGAAGAGCATTCAAAAAGGTCAGCACATCACACTGCAAGCTCCGGCAAATATTCATTGATGTGAACCAGCAAATTCAACTTGGTACGTTCTTAAAAACCACCAGAAAATGCAATTTGACTCACTGACATAAACATCATAAAGTTCGAATATTGAACAAAACTGGCAGGCTCCTGGTTCGTAGCTCCTGTCGAACTTGTAGTACGCACACATGAATGCATTTGCCCTCTTAAAAGCATCAGCGACATGTCTTCTCCTGCAAAAAACAATACAGAAAAAGTAACCCTTGCACTTTCTTCAAATCATTGCATTGGCTCCATGTACCAGTTTTAAACGTTAGGGCATTGAAAGCTGTCGCCACTGGCTTGAAAATTTTTTTAGACACTTCAAATGCACTAAACTATTACTGACGTTCTTGCCAAATTTAGATCATTCCACCATGCCATATTTGTAAAGTAGAATACCATACTAGTAGAAAATACCACCTTCAAAATAAAAACAATCTTGACCTCATGATGTGACAGACAAAAAAAAAATAACAGGGCAAAAGGATGTCAAAGTGGTGCTTCAACTTTGTTTTAATGCAGTTATTTCTCATTTACATGTGTCTATGGTTGAACATCTCTGTGAATTCTCTTGCCTGTTTTCATTTGACTCTACTGCAATGGAGAGCGGAAAGTTGGGCTAGTTGGTTGAAATGCATACTGAAGAAGTTGGCGCGGAAAAACGAGGACAAGCGAGACAAACAAAGACGAGCGCTACTCACAACTGAAGGTTTATTCCAGACAATGCTCGAATAAATAGTGAAACCAACAAGAACAAAAAACAAACAAACGTCATGAACACCACAAGTTACCCCGTGAATCCCAATGATTTGGTTAGGAACAGATACTCCCTATCAGAGAAGCGGACGGAAGTCTGACTAATGCACTTATCGCCACTGATGCGCATATGAAAGGCTTCCATGAGCTCCCGCGTGAGTTGCTCCCTGTGCCTGAATAGGATGGTCGTTTTTTCAAAAAGCGGTTTACACTGGATTTTCTTTTCCTTGTCGTTTGTAATGCACGTGCGGCAATGTTTAGGGAGGTTATCAAGAGAATCTCCCCCGAGCAATCTTCGGTGCTCTCCTAATCTCTCGTTGACGCATCGTCCAGTTTGGCCGATGTATAGAGCGCCACACGACAACGGCAATCTGTACACAACCCCCCTGGCACAGGTAACGAACGGGGCTTTGTGTTTGATGTTGCATTCATTTCTTGTTTTTCTTGTTTTTCGTACCGTTCTTTCGCCTCCTTCTTCCATCCGTTTGTGCACCTGTGAACAGATTGCTCCCAACTTCCGAGGGGCGGAAAACACAATCGGAATTTGATAACGCCCGGCAACATTTTTCAGTCCATGCGCCAATCTGTGCACATATGGTATGACTGCAAAATTTTTTTGACGCTCTTTTTCCCGGAGTTTAGGTCGCGACCCATCCTTGACCAACCTTACCAATCTTCCACAAGCTTCCACAATTATATGCTGAGGGTACCCGCTTTCTTTCAGCCTCTTCACCTGGGACTCGACGCTTTCCTTGATAGCATGTGAGCAAGACTTGGTGATGGCCGCTTTTAGACAGGAAGTGACTATCCCGTTCTTTATGACTTTGGAGTGACCGGATGAATAATCAAGCAACGCTTTTTTGGCCCTAGGGTGGTATGCCCAACAAACATGTTTGGGGCGAAAATGCAAAGACAGATCTAGGAACTGGAGCCTTCCATCTCTTGGTACTTCTACTGTGAAATTGAGACCAGGGCCGCACTCCTTAAAAAGTTTTAGCACATTGACGACGGTGCGTTGCAGGTTGGGTTCAGAAGACAACACTAAGTAGTCATCAACATACCTACATGCCTTCCAAATTATCCCTCCTGATTTCTTTTCTATGGCTCTGTCCACCTTAGCCAGAAAAATGTTGCTAAGGATGGGGGCTATGCGAGACCCGATACAAACACCAGTTCGCTGTACGAAAAATTTCCCGTTCCACCCTATGACCGTTAATTTGAGATAAAACGTGAGTATCTCCAAAAAAGACCCAACAGATACACCACATCGGGACACGAATGCGGCCTCGTCGTTGTGCTCCATAATGCATTCCTGGACACTTTTTATCATCTCGTTACTTGGCATTGAATAGTACAAGTCCTCAATGTCCACGCTGAAAGAGGTACACTGTCCTGGGTTGCTGTTGCTGAGTAGACTCACCACTGCCTCAGAATTTGCCACCATGAAAGGGTCCTCCACGCTTAGGCTTCCCAGATGTTTCTGAAGGTACATGGCCATCAGTAATTGCCACGTGTTCCGCTCGGACACGATTGCCCGGAAATTTTGCAGTCATACCTTATGTGCACAGATTGGCGCATGGACTGAAAAATGTTGCCGGGCGTTATCAAATTCCTATTGTGTTTTCCGCCCCTCGGAAGTTGGGAGCAATCTGTTCACAGGTGCACAAACGGATGGAAGAAGGAGGTGAAAGAACGGTACGAAAAACAAGAAATGAATGCAACATCAAACACAAAGCCCCGTTCGTTACCTGTGCCAGGGGGGGTTGTGTACAGATTGCCGTTGTCGTGTGGCGCTCTATACATCGGCCAAACTGGACGATGCGTCAACGAGAGATTAGGAGAGCACCGAAGATTGCTCAGGGGAGATTCTCTTGATAACCTCCCTAAACATTGCCGCACGTGCATTACAAACGACAAGGAAAAGAAAATCCAGTGTAAACCGCTTTTTGAAAAAACGACCATCCTATTCAGGCACATGGAGCAACTCACGCGGGAGCTCATGGAAGCCTTTCATATGCGCATCAGTGGCGATAAGTGCATTAGTCAGACTTCCGTCCGATTCTCTGATAGGGAGTATCTGTTCCTAACGAAATCATTAGGATTCACGGGGTAACTTGTGGTGTTCATGACGTTTGTTTGTTTTTTGTTCTTGTTGGTTTCACTATTTATTCGAGCATTGTCTGGAATAAACCTTCAGTTGTGAGTAGCGCTCGTCTTTGTCTAGCTTGTCCTCGTTTTTCCGCGCCAACTTCTTCAGTATGCATTTCAACCAACTAGCCCAACTTTCCGTTCTCCTAAGTGTTATTTATAGTACATCGGGTTCTTTTTTTTGTAACTTGTTTAACTTCAATGACCCTGCAGTGATTGTTGCAGCCGTTTTTGTGTGCGCGTGCAAGGCGAGGGTCTTTTCCTGGCATCTTCGTTGTGGTCTGTGCCCTACGGATGTGCTTGTGTTCACAGGGTTCTTGGAACCCTCGGCGGGACACCGAAAACGACTGTGCCGAATGTTGAGGTCGGAGTGGTGCAGGCAAGCTAGATTTTTTAAGGACCAGCTGCGTAACGTCCGTGGCAGAACGACAAATGACTCGACATTTCGTCACTGGTGTGCCACTTCGTCGTACCTGACTTAGCTGCTTTGGAATTGTATTCTCCCAACATTGCCAAGACCGCAAAAGACTCGAAGACCGATTCAGGACGTTGTGACACTGGGAAACGCTGAAATTCCTGCCCAGCACATGGAAGTCCTCAAGCTTGGTCCGAAGTTCGGCTTGCCTTTGGTGCTAAAACCTGTTGAAAAGATAGCAGTTGCCCGGACAATTTCGCGGCTATCGCGCAGTGAAGTTCAGGCAAGATGTTCTGAGGAATGCGTCGACGTGGTGGCAAGGACCCATGAGAATAAGAAAGAAAAAGAAAACCGTTGGAGCACTGCTGGGGTTGTCGACTTCTTGACATCCGCCGGGCTGCGAGTACTATGTGTGGATAAGCTAGGGGGGTTCGTGTTGATTCCTGAAGGAATGTTCGCGGACAAAGCCGAGGCAGCCATCGCGAAGAACTTCAGAGATCGACTTCAAGGAGAAGAAGATAGAGGAAGAAGCTTTGGCTTTGGCGCTCCGTCACAACCTGGAGAAACTAGCAAATGGCATCAAGAAAGCTCAAGACCCTCATCTAGCCGCATTTTTTACGGCAAAAACCCACAAGGAAGGAATTCCGTTCCGGCCAATGGTGTCCGAGCGGAACACGTGGCAATTACTGATGGCCATGTACCTTCAGAAACATCTGGGAAGCCTAAGCGTGGAGGACCCTTTCATGGTGGCAAATTCTGAGGCAGTGGTGAGTCTACTCAGCAACAGCAACCCAGGACAGTGAACCTCTTTCAGCGTGGACATTGAGGACTTGTACTATTCAATGCCAAGTAACAAGATGATAAAAAGTGTCCAGGAATGCATTATGAAGCACAACGACGAGGCCGCATTCGTGTCCCGATGTGGTGTATCTGTTGGGTCTTTTTTGGAGATACTCACGTTTTATCTCAAATCAACGGTCATAGGGTGGAACGGGAAATTTTTCGTACAGCGAACTGGTGTTTGTATCGGGTCTCGCATAGCCCCCATCCTTAGCAACATTTTTCTGGCTAAGGTGGACAGAGCCATAGAAAAGAAATCAGGAGGGATAATTTGGAAGGCATGTAGGTATGTTGATGACTACTTAGTGTTGTCTTCTGAACCCAACCTGCAACGCACCGTCGTCAATGTGCTAAAACTTTTTAAGCAGTGCGGCCCTGGTCTCAATTTCACAGTAGAAGTACCAAGAGATGGAAGGCTCCAGTTTCTAGATCTGTCTTTGCATTTTCGCCCCAAACATGTTTGTTGGGCATACCACCCTAGGGCCAAAAAAGCGTTGCTTGATTATTCATCCGGTCACTCCAAAGTCATAAAGAACGGGATAGTCACTTCCTGTCTAAAAGCGGCCATCACCAAGTCTTGCTCACATGCTATCAAGTAAAGCGTCGAGTCCCAGGTGAAGAGGCTGAAAGAAAGCGGGTACCCTCAGCATATAATTGTGGAAGCTTGTGGAAGATTGGTAAGGTGGGTCAAGGATGGGTCGCGACCTAAACTCCGGGAAAAAGAGCGTCAAAAAAAATTTGCAGTCATACCATATGTGCACAGATTGGCGCATGGACTGAAAAATGTTGCCGGGCGTTATCAAATTCCGATTGTGTTTTGCGCCCCTCGGAAGTTGGGAGCAGTCTGTTCACAGGTGCACAAACGGATGGAAGAAGGAGGCGAAAGAACGGTACGAAAACCAAGAAAAACAAGAAATGAATGCAACATCAAACACAAAGCCCCGTTCGTTACCTGTGCCAGGGGGGTTGTGTACAGACCGCCGTTGTCGTGTGGCGCACTATACATCGGCCAAACTGGACGATGCGTCAACGAGAGATAAGGAGAGCACCGAAGATTGCTCAGGGGAGATTCTCTTGATAACCTCCCTAAACATTGCCGCACGTGCATTACAAACGACAAGGAAAAGAAAATCCAGTGTAAACCACTTTTTGAAAAAACGACCATCCTATTCAGGCACATGGAGCAACTCACGCGGGAGCTCATGGAAGCCTTTCATATGCGCATCAGTGGCGATAAGTGCATTAGTCAGACTGCCGTCCGATTCTCTGATAGGGAGTATCTGTTCCTAACCAAATCATTGGGATTCACGGGGTAACTTGTGGTGTTCATGACGTTTGTTTGTTTTTTGTTCTTGTTGGTTTCACTATATATTCGGGCATTGTCTGGAATAAACCTTCAGTTGTGAGTAGCGCTCGTCTTTGTCTCGCTTGTCCTCGTTTTTCCGCGCCAACTTCTTCAGTCTACTGCAATAATTTTTTTGCCCAGATAAAGAGGGAAAGGGGCTGAGAGGGAAGACAGCCGCACCTGCTTCGGTGGACATACCTAGTAGGATATGACTCAAGAGTGAAGGCACAGATGCCCATCAAATGGTGCCCTCGAAGATATGACATACTGATTTTCTTAAAGCTATGGATTTCATGAAGTCAAAAAGCCAGCGGTGGTGAATAATCTTAAATCTGCCGTATTCTACGACGTCATGCTAGCATTTGCAAGGGAATCATCTTCAAGTTAATGAGAATCAGTTGATGCCACTGGCCGAGGGGAGGGGGAGGGTGGGCACTTGAGAGGATTTGTGGCTTTTTCCTTGAGTTTTATGGGGCTATAGCCTACAATACGCTGAAATAATTTGACAGTGCTTTCTACAATACATGTGCACCAGTAGATATGCTCTTAGGTTACAAAGTGGGAAGGAAATCTTTTGCATATATACATGCTGTCGTGGTGTAGGGGCTCACTATAACCCGGGCTCCTTCAAGTAGCGTGTGCGAGCCTTTTCACTGAGGATATATAAAAATTTAGGTTTGAGAAAACTAAAAAGAAGCGGGTTTACACGCACTTGGGAGAAAATAATTTACATAATTTAGAAAAGATATAGCAGAAAAATGTTAAAAGTTCAGAGTCGAGCGACTGGATGAGCCTTGTCAGGCGCCAGAGCGTTCGTTCTCACCCAGGTCGCCTGTTAAATATCCCTATGCTCCGCCCTCAACCTGTCGGCTGCCCATTCAACACGTGGCACAGATCGGAAGATTGACACAGCAATAGCATGCAGAGGCACTCGTTGAAATGGGCGAGGAGGATTCGGTAGTCTGCTTCTAGCTCGCGCAGTAGAGCGGCAAGTCTCCATAATTATTAATAATAATTGGTTTTTGGGGAAAGGAAATTGCGCAGTATCTGTCTCATATATATCGTAAGACACCTGAACCGCGCCTTGAGGGAAGGGATAAAGGAAGGAGTGGAAGAAGGAAGGAAGGAAGGGGCGCCATAGTAGAGGGCTCCGGAATAATTTCGACCACCTGGGGATCTTAAACGTGCACTGACATCACACAGCACACGGGCGCCTTAGCGTTTTTCCTCCATAAAAACGCAGCCGCCGCGGTCGGGTTCGAACCCGGGAACTCCAGATCAGTAGTCGAGCGCCCTAACCACTGAGCCACCGCGGCGGGGGACGTCTCTATCGAAAACAAGTGATTCGTGCGGGTGCCGCGGTCACTCCTGCGGCGGGCCGTGGGCCGGCTCCTGTCAGTCGCAGACTTAAAGCCAATCAGTGGAAAGCATTGTCCCCTCTTCCCTCTGTGGTCTTATCAATCCTCAATCACGTCCCGCGGCAGACCAGACAAAGCGAAGGCCATCTCCCACTCCATAACAGCGTGGGAAAGACTCAACAAAAGGGTTCTAAGAGACATTCCTTTTGTAAGCTAAAAATTGTAAGCTAAAAAAAACGGCTAAATGCACCAATAATATGTTTATACGGCAACATTAGCAAATGGCACTGATGCAGATTTGCGCCGTGCACAAGGTGTATGAAAGGTGCTTTTACCTTTCAAAATGGATTGTTGGAAGTTGCACAATACTTCTGCATCAAAAAAAGAGGGGAGAGGGAAAATGTCCGCTGTAGATTTTTTTTTCTAGAAACACTGACACTGCACCCTAAAATATAGGCCAACATATTTTTAATGTGGGTTAGGAAGCAGAATTTTCAAAAGTGCACCAGGCACCTAAAGGCAGTTAACAAAAAGTAAAATTAAATGAAAACATGAAAAATCAGCCCTCTAGATCCTCATTTAAAATAAAAAAAATATGTAGCAGCCTGGAACAACTCGGTCATAGTGTAAAATTAAATTGCATTTCTGGAAATCACGTGATGTGTGATCGGTCGTAACCTGAAACGATGTTTTATTTTATTTTTATTTATAGACTGCCTTGTGCGCCTTGCGTAAATGCACAAAATTCTGATCCCTTACTCGTGCATTTGTGTTATGATGCTTGCGCTCACCAGTAATCAATTCTAACGTAGCCTGCTGCTTGCAGTTTTCAGTGGTTACTCTTTCAGTAAGCGATTTTTATACCTGTAAATGCAGTGGGAAGCCGCTAAGGAAATCCAAGTAAAATTACTGAGCTCTGCAAAAACATCATCACGTGGAATAATAGGCTAATACGGTCTGAAAACACACGGTGGATACGCCAAGTCAGGAACTGGGCGATATTGAAATTTGGCATTCATCCACACTATTGTCCGGGCACCTGCACAGAAAATTAGAATCTCATAAAAATTACACTGAAACAGAAAGTATTCAGAGACGTACAAGTACGTTGCCAAAATCCTTTATTAAAAAAAAATGTGCCACACTCCGCGTAGCCATTATGCAACACCAAACAGACTGAGCTGCTTAAACGGCGGACGTTTACCGGCATAGCAATACCGTGTTGTCACACGTTGACAATGGGGATAGGCGGAGCGGGGCGCCGACGGCAAGCGGCGCAGCCCGGGCACCATGGCGGGGACGGTGCTTATGACAAAGGGGAACAAGAAGGGAAGCGGCGCCGGTAGCGACGGCGCGACGCCGCCACGATAAGCTTCGGGCACATGCATTTTAAGCCCTGCATCGACATACGAGTACCGAAAGCAAAATCTGCGCACTTTCTTTCCTGGCACTATGAAATAGTGGTCATAATGCATTTCTACATCACAACTCACATGAAAAGTGTCGCTCCCAAAGTGCATTTTAGCACACGGCACGGTGCAAACACTGGCAGCGGCTCTCAAGCTCCGCAGTTTGGGCTTCTTCAAATTCATCTTGCTTCGGGCCCAACCTTGCGACAAGCCCGTCGCCGACGTTATTGCCAGCATTGTTGCTTGAAACAAGGCAGTATCCGCGCTGGCAGCACGAGGGAACACACACAATCTGTCGCACCGGCTACACGGGTACCTTTCAGAGCGCGCGAACTTCGCACAACTGGATGTGGATCGGGATGATTATTTTTTTGAAAACGAGACAAGTTATATCTAGAAGTCGCGTTGTTACAAAAACTTTTGGACACGATTTATTGCCTCATAACAAATTATATTTAAAATCTCGGTTTAAACATTCTTTTTGATGTACAATATACCTGTGAGGTTCAGCGGGAACCGCCAAAGCCGGCAACAAAGAAGTCGAAACTGCGGCGCGTCTAGCTTATCTCATATGAGCATGCGCAGAAGCAGTTTGGCCAAACCATGCTCTCTGAGATCATCTTAAAGGCCGAACGCGGGTAATCTTGGAGGCTTTGGCAAAACCCTCTCCTGAGAATGAGGTTGTTAGTTTGGCGCGAGACGAGGCAGGGACACAAAGGGGAGACAGGAGGCTGTGGAGTCATATCACTCTAGCTTTGCAAGCAATGTGTCGGCAAGCAGTGGGTCTTTGTTCACTAATTTTCTCCCGATGCGTGTTCTTCAGTCAGGGGTTAAAGTCCGGCGCTGGAAATTCACAGTGCGACAGGCGTGTTTATTGGGCGGTCACGTTCACCTGCTCTGTCAGAAGGAGCCAACACTGTAGAAATATCCCAAGAGGCAATTGTAATGGATTTAAAATGGCCATTCCCCTTTTAAGTTCTTTTCCCCGGGAAAAATCTGTAGTAGCGGCTGCCGGCTACCAGAGGGCCACGCTACTTAAAAAGGACACACTGACGAACCAGGCACAATGACACTTTGAATGGGAAGCGAAACAAAATTGCAAAAGCAGGAAAGGAAGAGTGTACATTCATTTGCGTAGGCAACAGTCATGCTGGATGCCTATCTCTATGAGCCGTGCTACAGAGCGCACTCAATTTTGCTTTCATTTCTCATTTTCTATCCAGGTCACCGGCTGTCCCCCTCTTGTTACATTGGAAGGCGCACCGCCAACGCGATGTTTAGCAGGAACATTGCAAAATCAATATTCGCTACTTGGGGACAACTTAGGTAATGGCTGTTAGAGCAGTGTGAACATCTGTGTAGCGTAACATTGTGTTGTTTGTCAAGTTCTTGATACGGGGACATGGTGCAAAGATTTACAGGCGATCACCACATTTTGATGAAACAAACGTGCGACAGGACCAATTATCAACCACCTCGCCTCTGCTTGCGCTTCACCGCATTTTCTACGCCTTGCTTTCAGTTCTGCTGCCCGCACAGCTGTATCTTCGAATCGTGTCTGCGTCGCTTACTCTTCGGCTGCTCGCCCCGCGGAGTCCTGACAGAATCCAGGAATACCCAAAGCACGTGCCTGCAGGAATGATACCGTCCATGCCGCCAAACAGCGCCAGGTTGGTTATTACCGGCAAACGTTTCTTAACGCATTCCAGCATGTAGGCGGACATCATGCGGGCCTTTTCACTGACTCATTTCACGTGACGCAACGCGTACCTAAATGGCTTTTGGTCACTGGGGCTGAGGCCATGGTTCTACTCCATTGTCAGCGTGAACACAGATCTAGTGTACAGTAATTACATCCAGTGCGGTGGTGGCTTTATCGATGGTGGCACACGGATTGCTGCGACTCACGACTTCTCGTCCCCAGTGTGTATTGCCTGTTGCAGGCACTCAGTCACCAACCTAGGGACAAACGTCGTCCCACACAGGCGGCACCATTGAGAACGCTTTCTTTAAGGCAAGTATAATGTAATCTACAAAGTGTCGAATCGAGAGCATGAACTCTGTGCCCTCGTCTCCGCTCTCGGGCGAAAGCCAACATGGGCAACCGAATTAAAACCGAAGGCCTATAAACCAGACCGAGCATGGCGCAGTGTATGCACTCCTATATATGTGTTTGTTCAGAGGCAGCTAAGAGAAGCGGTGACAGTGACAGTGGTGCTTGTCGTCATCATTGTATCAAAAGCTACGGGAAGCGATCACGGGTGACACCCTGAGGTTAATCGACTATTGTAAATCTCGTATGAAACCCTTGCACCCCAACGACCTCCGGGGGTGCAACTAAGAAAGCTGATGATGATGATGATAATAATAATAATAATAATAATTGGTTTTGGGGGAAAGGAAATGGTGCAGTATCTGTCGCATATATCGTTGGACACCTGAACCGCGCCGTAAAGGAAGGAATAAAGGAGGGAATGAAAGAAGAAAGGAAGCAAGAGGTGCCGTAGTGGAGGGCTCCGGAATAATTTCGACCACCTGGGCATTTTTAACGTGCACTGACATCGCACAGCACACGGGCGCGTTAGCGTTTTTTCTCCATATAAACGCAGCCGCCGCGGTCGGGTTCGAACCCGGGAACTGCGGATCAGTAGCCGAGTGCGCCAACCACGGATCCACCGCGGCGGGTATAAGAAAAGCGGCCCATTTAGCATTCTGGATCTTAAAGCAGGGTGCAAAAAGGGTAATAACTTATGACACACACCCTTTTCACGAAAATCGTGGGTACTGTAAGGGTGAATAGATTAGATTCGGCCCTTAAGGGTGCAAAGTGGTTCACACTGCGAGAATTGAGATTTTTATTGGACAAACACTGGTCTGTGTCTGTGTATGCTTTTTTCGTTTCTTTCCCTGCCAACTTTTGTCTATACTAAATTTGCCTTAATGGGGCCTACAATGATCACTGTGTATAAAGCTGGCCATTTGAGAACTCCGTTCCGGCCGACATTCTAGGTACGAGGTGATCCGAAGAGTATCACTTGCACGCTGAATGTTTGCGTTATAACAGAGGTCCCTCGAGCATCGCCTGATGGACCCTCCCCCTTGGTGCCTGAGCATCTAAAGACCTGGAAGGACTGGCACACCCTGCTTCACTCGGCGGAACAAGCCAGGCAGATCATCGCCACCCACCGGGCTCCAGTGTTGTGGACATCTGAAACATAAAAAATACTTGAGGGCAGTGGGATTATTCGGGGTCCCAGGGGCATGCATGCACCGAATTACTTTCTTAAAATAAAGTTTTTCGGCCTGCCTGCCTACTGCCAGCTTGCCTGTTTGCATGCCTGACTGGCTGCCTGGCTGGCTCGCTGCCTGGCTGGCTGCCTGCCTACCTGCCTGGCTGGCTGGCGCCTGGCTGCCTGGCGCCTGCCTGCCTGCCTCTTTGCATGCCGGCCTGGCTGTGCCTGGCTGCCCTCCTGGCTGCCGCCCAACTGCCGCCTGCCTGCCTGCCTTGCTGTCTGGCTGTCTGGATTCTTGCCTTCCTGCCTGCCTGCCTGATGACTGTGTTGATACTTATGCCTGAAAATTAAAAATTGAATCTATCAAGTAAAGAGCACTGCGTTGTTATGGGGCCTTCGAAGCTGCTACGTGTGAAGGGCCTTTCCCGGCATTAGTTTGCGCTGTGTCACGGCACGACACACGTACAGGAATCGGTGTTCTTTATTTATTGATCAAACTGCGGTGATGTATTGTGCAAATGAAATTATTTTAAGCGATCGCTGACTGAGGCAGAAATGACTGAGACTGCGTTGACGAAAAGAATATATATGGGCCGTATGTACATCTGAGGCTTACCGTTGTGCTTCAGTGTATAAAGATTTTGCGATTTGGGACTATCATATTTATGATTTCACTAGCCCACCTTTCACAAGAAGATGATCAAGTGGGCAAGGACAGAGTTTATTGTTTTTATGAGTAGCGCTATCATCGGTCACAAGGTCATCAGTTGATTGTCCGTACTTGTGGACACTGCCATCTTTTCGAAATGACTTGGAGCTTTATTTCATTCTTTTCATTTCATTTTATTTCTCCTCTTGCCATACAAATTATAAAAACACCGACCGAACCCATAGCTAGAGACTAGTGTGCGGGCGAGAAACAAAATAATGATGGCAACGGCAAAGCATTTGTGTAAAGTTCAAAGCACAAAATCACAGCCAAAGACCAAAATACGCCATACAATAAGGAGAAAATAAAATATGTGCATTTTACAGCTGAATGAAGACATCTGTTATGAACAACAAGGTAGACCCACCACAAACCGGAAACGACTGTCACATAGGTCAAATAAAGCTCATAAAATGTGTTCTTAATATTTTATTTGTTTCATTGCACTATTTCGTTTTTAGGGGTAAAGCATTCAAAACCTTGGCTCCTGAAAACTGCACCAATCTTTCGCTGTAGATATGATTATTTGGTGGCGGATTAAATTTACTATGTGTAGCGTTTCTTGTGAGTCGAAAAGAACGTTACATGGAGGCATTGAAAGTTTGATTATAATTTACTATGTTGTTTACGCACATCGCTAACATTAAAGTATGCAAAAGGTCCACAGGAGCGATATTTAATAAGTGAAAAAGTGGGTGATGGGCTCTGTATACTTGCTTTGAGTTATAAATCGGAGAGCCCGTTTTTGTAGTCACCGGATAGGACCAAGGTAAGCGTTGTATGTCAAACATCATGATTCTACACAGTATGTTAAATGACTGTTAATGAGGGCAAAAAAGGGCACTCAATGTATGCGTGTTAAAACAATCGTGAACCTGTAATAAGGCATAACAGCCAGAAGCCATTTTAGAACAGACGGCGCTAGTCTGATTTTTCAAGTGAAGTTGTTTATCTAGAATGACACCAATATACTTAAGTGAGTGTGTTCGTTGAACTGATTGGTTGTTAATGAAACTGTAAATTTTGTGGCTGTCAATGACTTTTGCTCGTGAGCTAAATACTAAATATTTGGTTTTTCTTGAAATAATCGTTAACTTGTTGGTAAAAAATTCAGCTTGAAAATTTTTTCAATTCAAGATTTTGTTTTTCTTCCTACATCCTCAAGGTTGTCAGCTGTATCTATGATCCCAGTGTCATCTGCATACATTAAAATATCAGAGCAACTTACGGCTTTCGGCAAATCATTCAAGCTTAAGGAAAATAACTTGGGCCATGAAACGAATTCTTGATGCGACCCGGTCTGTAAATATTGAAGTGATGATATAATGTTATTAACAACTACAGCTTTTTGGCGGTTTTCGATGTAACTGGAAAGAAAGCTGCAGACTTCACCACGGAATCCATAATGATATAATTTGTGGAGCATAATGGCGTGAACCACGGTTTCGAACTCTTTCTTTAAATCAACAAATACAACGGCGGCCAGGTTGTCTTCAAGTAATGCTTTATGGATGAATTGACTCAAGTTTTGAACTGCAGACGCTGTTGAAGGATGCTCTCGAAATCCATGTTGCTGTTGACAGAGTATGTTATACTTTTCTGAGAATTTGGAAATATGGATGGATAAAATCTTTTCGTAAATAATATAAAGAACAGTTAGGACAGAAATGGGTCAGTAGGTTCACGGGTTCAATCGGTATCCATGTTTGTAGACCGGAACAACTTTGGCAATCTCCATAGCGGAGGGGTACTTTGCCCATTTCAATGAAAGAATAAAAATTTTGCATAACATGGGTACCAAGATATAAATCTTTTCCTAAAATATGCATTGGTAATTTCTGTCCAGTCCGGCAGATTTATTGCCTGGCAAGGTGAGAATAATAGATGTGATTTCATCTGGTTCGATTTCAGACATTCCAAAAGTATTGAGAACCGGATTCGATGCAGCATTTTGTTGTAATGATTCAGGGAGTTTACAAGCAAATGACAGACCGATATTGGCGGAAAAGGAAATAAATCTTTCTGTAGTGTTGTGACCTATTTTCTCCCGGAGAACGCGGCGCAAACTGGCTTTGCCAGCGACTTCATTTATTATTTCGCAGACCTTATGTGATTTGCTGGAAACCTGTTCAACGAGATGCGTGTAATAAGCTATTTTCATGCCAACATTATCGCACGGATCTATTGCTCAGGCTTTTAAATCGCTTTAACTAGTAAGCATTTCCTCTGTGTTGCTTCCACTTGCGGTGCCATAAATGCTTTTCTTTTAGAACGGAGAGGATTGGCTCAGTCATCCAAGGGCATGGTAGCGCTTCGTAAGAGCAAACACTATTTCTGAGGCAGTTAGTAACCATTTGCGAAAGCGTGTCTGCTAGGTTACTAAACTCTGTATCGACGTCGTCATGGTGTGTTACACTGGGGTCTACAGCCAATAAATTTTCATGCAGGCGGGTACAATTTATTTTAAATAGATTTTTCTTGCTCTCACGGTCTGGTTTTATATCAGTGTCAACAGCAACAAAAAGTGGGAAGTGATCGTAGATGGGTCCGCTGTAAACCCCTTTGCGTGTCCCGGTCGGTATATTGGTTAATGCACGATCAATAATAGAAGAAGCAGAGGTAGTTACACGAGTGGGTGTGTGCGTGTATTAATCATGTTTCGGAATTCTTACGTTGTTAATAGGTTCACGTAGTCTTTGTGGCATTCAGTACTGATATCAATGTTGAAATCGCCTACAATAATTATGCGTTCTGAGCGTGCGACAAACGTTTCAAAAATTCCTTCAAGTGTGAGGTTTCTTGCACGCGCACACCTGGCATGCTCGCACAAACACACACGCCACGCGGTTCTTCCATGCGACTGAGGCAACGTGCACACGCACGTGGCAACTCTGGACTGGCAGTGCTTTCCACCCTTGGTGCTTTTGGTGCCGAGGTTGAATCGCTGCTCTTCAGCGACTGCGGTTCCTCACCATATGCTTCCGCGGAGCGCCCTCCGCTCTGCCGTAACTAGTACTTCCTGCTTCACCCATGCCGGTGGAATATGTGGATGCTTAGTGTCGTCTGCCTCAATTGCTGGCCATATGTCGAAACCTTCACATTAAGAGCACATCATCAGATTGACCACGTTGACTGCACGAAAAAATGCCTCTCCCACATTCCGCCAATGACACCGTTCCTATGCCAGCTGAGAGGACCTTATCCCTTCAACCTACCTAATTCTTGCGCCCACCTGACACACTCATACGCCTGTTACGTCTTCCCTCTCTCAGAAACTATTTCTTTTCATTCAGGTGTCATCGGTAATGTTGCCTTCGCGTCACATGCGCAACAGATGTCTATTTCTGTTTCTTGATTTTGACTAGGTTATGGCTAACTCGCATTTTTTCTACGACGTATATTTCTCTCTTTCTGTCCGTAAACTTACAAGAATAATTTTTGCACGACTGACTGCACGGTCCAATATTTATTTTCAGTGCTTTTTTATTGAGGAAGCTATTTATCTCTCATGGTCCATATCCATGGTCTCTACCTGCACAAGGTCGATGTGCACACTTACGCTTTCCAATAACTCTTCACCTATGCCGAACTCTTGATTCCTTCCCAAAAAGTTGAACATTGCTTTAGTTTTATATAAATTATTTATTAGCCTTATAGTGTATCTACCGTAGGTGGTGTGAAGGAAACCGGCGACACCGGAGCGCAAGGTTCAATTGCAGACCCTTCTAAGGCAACAGCAAAAATAACTTGCAGACTGACCGTTTGGCCTCAGCCGTTTGACCGTCACACTGCCGAAAGTATAGTTGAGCTTTATGTCCTTCTTAGAGTCCCACCACTGTGCTTTTCCTGCTAACATCTCTGACTATGCTTTGCAGTTTGGCGCCTCATTTACTTAGCAAGGCAATGCCATCAGCTCTTTGGATATAAGATTGGACGCTTATTCCCAATTTTGCTAAATTCGACCCTTTGAATACATCAATCGAGTAATCAAAAATTAAGGAGTATGGATTGATCGTCTCTTGTTGCCAGACACCTCGGAGAGATTCGTTTTTCTGGAAAAATGGCTATGGTAGGAGGCGGCGACGGAAAGTAAGGCCGGCGTATGAGGCTGCAAAGTCTGCGGGGAAAAGAAAAGCTGGCCCATGACACGCATAATTGGAGCCAAGGCCTTTGCTATGCTGAAGACACAGTTTGGTTACTGCACGGTCTTAGGAGGGAGAGCAAACAGTGTTCTAGAACTGTGAACTACGCGAAAAAAAGCGCCACGGAGACTTGGATTCTGTAGCTCAAAAGTCTTTTGGCAAAGCACGTAAGGGGAGGCATTGATAGCCAAAGATGCAGTGTGCTTCCTATTATTGGTTCTGTTTTGTAGCACCTTAGGCAAGGTATCCGGGCATTTGCGGGCATTAATTCCTAACTATGTGTGCCAGGAGGACAGATTACAGTGATCAATATTACGGTAAATGAGCAAGACAACACCATTAAGAACATAACCAGAATGGATAAGAAACTGCACGGCAGGAGTGTTGACTCAGAAAACCGAAGCCGCCGAAATAACCGAATTTTTAAGGCATGAAGGATAGCGAATCGGACACGTGGGAGTAGGCTGAACAATTGCTCAAAAACATTTGTAAAGATAATTAAGGCTTTTGCTTGCAGTCAGTGGAAACTGCGCACTGTATAGGTTGCTATGACGAAATGAAGAAACGGCCGATCATCGTCAATTTGCTTCCTACAAAAAAAAACCAGCGTTCCCTGTAATGCTAAGAAGTTAAGGGAACGTTCACACAGCATCAAGCAAGATTACTCACCTGAGACGAGAAATATCTGTAAACGGCTTTGGGAGTATGCAAAGGGTATTGAAGTGGATGGAAAACTCGAATCAAACTAAGCATTTATAAAGTGGTTGTTATCGGCAACACGTTTAGGTGGGACAAATAAAAAGAAGTCGTTGAAACTCTAAAAAATAAATTACGCAAACATGGAAAAATGGGCGCGAAAATTTTGATCCGGCTACAGTAACAGTGAATTGCAGAAGCGTCGTTAATAAAGTTGTCGCCCTAGCTGCTCTTATTTACTCTGTGAAGGCCGATATATTCGTTGGGACTGAATCGTGGCTAGACCCTTTCATTACAGCTAGCGAAGTGTTTCCTGATGACGTCATTGCGTATCGAAAAGACAGATCCCTTGTGGGTGGCGGCGTTTTTCTTCTAGTTCGCCGCTCTTTAGACTCCTGTGAACTACATATAGGTCAAGACTCTGGGGAATCAGTATGGTGCAAAGTGACCTTGCCACACAGTTCTTCTTTTGGAGCGGGTGCCTTTTATCGGCCACTAAAATAAACACGCATCGACACGCTTCAAATTTTACACGATATCGTTTCTAGATTTTACACGATATCGTTTTACTGGCAGGTGACTTTAACTTGCTTGACCTAAGGTGGCGCAACGGCACTTGTGAACGCACAGCTGGTGGAAGCCTAAACTTGGAGATGAAAAGTATTACTGAATCTTTTGGATTAACGCAGTATGTCGTTGAACCAACTCGCGACACTAACATATTGGATTTGTTTTTTTTTGTAACTCGCCAAATTTAGAGAATTTTGTACATGTCATTCCGGGAATAAGCGACCATCATGCTGCCGTCGCAAGTATTAAAGCAAGAAGTAGCAGGCGAAGGAAGCAAGAAACCAGAAAAGTGTACCTATATGAGCGAGGAGATTATGTGAGCATACCGACGAAGCTCTTTGATCATCTGTGAGTTTCTGAATGCCTTCCTGATGATTGTCACGTTCAGGAATTGTGGGATAACTTCAAAGAAAAACTCAAGGATCTTATAAACTCCTACATTCCTAGCTTCGAACTGAGTAAACTTAAAAAGCGAAACAAACCGTGGATGACAGCGCTTATCTAAAGAATATTTCTAAAAAGAAGGCATATATTTTTAAAATACCAGTCAACTAAGAGTAATTGTCACTTTGATAATCTGCGTGCTATAACCCATGAATACAAGCAAAATATAACGGAAGCTTAGGGGCGGTATTTTGAAAAACTGGGCAGCAAAATAAAGACGAATGCTAAGGCGTTCTCATTACATATGAAAGGCCGCGGAGCAAAGCCAGCTGGCATCGCCGAAACTTTAATAGTGCGTCAATATTAGACGACACTGAGAATGTTACTTGTAAAAATAACTACTTTTGTTGAGCATATTTACCAAAACAAAGCTATAGTCAATTATCATACGTAAGTGCAGTCCCGATTATGCATTCAGTACAGCTAAACGTAAGTAGAATCGGAGCAATACTAAACACAAACAGTGATGATAAGGCGCTTGAACCTGAGAAAGTCTCTCGGAGAATTCTAAAGATATCTGGTGAACCGATTGACCTTTATCTCTATATAATCTACAGAAAGTCTCTCTCTTCCGGTACCCTTCCAGACGACTGGAAATGTGTACATGTTTCTATTCATCAAGGTGGATCAAAAAGGATGTCGTTAACTATAGACCTATTTCGCTTACGTCTATACCGTGTAAAATTTTCGAACACACATTCTATACAAAAAGATAACGACACATTTAGTAAGAAACAACTTGCTGGCTTCAGCACAACATAGTTTCGAAAGGGTTTCTCTTGCACAACACAACTGATTGAATTTTATGCAGACCTCGCATCTGATATGGAAAGCGGCGGACAAATAGATTGACGTCATTCTCCTGGACTTTCACAAACGTTTGATACTGTTTCCCACTGTTTGCTTTTATGTAAACTTTCCGCACTTAATATTAACCGTACAGTTCCTAACTGGATACAAAACCATCTATTGTCTCGCCAACAGTGCGTGTTATTGAAAGGTAAGCAATACAGTTTTGTAGCCGTTACACCGTGTGTCCCACAGGGCTCACTTCTGGGGCCACTTCTGTTTCTAGCCTACAAAAATGACATCTGCTCAGGGATCGGTTCTAATATACTGTTGTTAGCCGATGATTGTGCTTTATACAGAAGAATTAGAAATTAATGTCATTTTGCCCAGTTACAAAGGGATTTATCATGTGTTCTTGAATGGTGCTCGAGACGGAGAACGAAGTTAAACGCCAAAATTGTGTTCATGTTAACTTACCACGTAAAGAAACGAAGTTAACATCACAGTACACCATCAACAGCAATACACTGACGCAGAATATTTGGTTGTGACATTCTCGGCCGATTGCTCTTGCAATGCTAATATTGACACGGTGGTTGCGAAGGCTGCAAAGACCATAAACTTTTTACAACAATATCTGCGTCACGCACCACCTCACCTATAATCAACTGCTTTTGTAACATATGTTCGACACGTGCTCGAATTTACAAGTGCGATGTGGGACCCATGGAAAGCATCACTGAGCAATAACGTTGAAAAAAACCTAAACAGGGCAGAAAGGTTCATCCTACGTCGATACTACAGAAGTAATAGCTGTACCGGCATAAAAAACAAATTAGAGTGGGAAAGTCTTTCTGCTCGAAGAATAAGATTGCGCCTTAAACTGCTGTATCAAATATTTCATGGCAAAACCAGCATTCAAAAAAATATTAACACAGGTTCCATTATGTCTCCTCTCGTATTGATCACTGCTTTTAGTTTTTGGAATACCATACCAGAACTAATATGTATGCAAATTAAAGTTTGGTACGCTCTATCGGTGAATCGAATCGCCTCTCAGGTCAGAAAGTGTGCTGTATGAATGAAGATGTCTTTTTTTCATCATTTCAACCCCGCTGCTGTAGCGCGTTTGGTCTAGGCAGGGTGAAAACTGAATAAAGAATAAAGAAAGCAGTGTTAGCATTGAAGGCGCAGCCGTCATGGCCAGCTGAGAGATCAAAGAAAGGCACTTGTTTTGTCGGAGAAGTTTTAGAAGACTGGGCAATAAGTGCCCCCACGTTGAGAATCCGTGGTAACCAGTACCCTCACACTTTTGCTTTTGTCTTCTCAAGAAAACTCAATCCATGAGGACCAGCTACGGTTTGAATAGACACGGCGCAGGGTGGTCGACGGTTTTTCCGTTCACAAAAAGTACCAGAAGAGCACAGGATCGATAATCCGCACACGTTCTGAAGGACAGGATATTAAATACAGTTTATTATTGCACGACAATGTTGTCGACATTTAAGACATGATTGCCGTGTTGTAAGCCAGCACGCATTGTTTTGTCCTTCATTCCTGACTTTTCCTGCCCCTAAATAAGATAGTTGTGGTGAAAGAATGAAGCACATTGGAAGAACGTAAGATTAGTTACTAAAACATGATTGCTGTGCATTATTTTCTTAAAACTTATCTCGCTAGAATGTTTAAATAAATGAAGCAGATGGTTCTTTTAATTTGTGCAGCGCTTACTTGTTCCTATTTTGGTGCAGTGAAAAATTACAGGTGTACTCCCATTCGCGTTTGCGGACATGATGCGCTTAAAGAATTGAATAGCCGAAAAGCTGCTGTTCATTATACGCATGCACAATGAATCACATCAGACAATATGAAGCAATGAACGATCTGGAGACGTTTCGATACAAGAGTAGTACATTCCTTCGTGACGAAACTCCACGCCTTTAGCTATGTACTTAACGCCTGTTGCCATTGATGCCATTGTACGTTTAGTACGCGAGAGTAAAGAGTAATATATGTTGCTGGCACCGACCGCCCTGGCATGCCTGTGGCCTTCGGTTCTTAGTTTTCTCTATGCGCTGATAGCTCGACTCGGATCAGACAGTGAACTTGTCTTTCACTCAGAAAATCACGGTGGTACTCCGCCTGACATGATCTCATAGAAGTCGTGCACCTAAAACATATTTGAGTTTATTTTCTCTCTGTTACCCATCGGCATTTTTCACGCCATTATCTGCACACTTACTTCGTTATTTTTTTTTAAACCATAACATCAGGCGGTACTTGTTAAAAAGATGAATGTTTTCAAGTCTTCCCTCAGTGCTATTCATTTTCTGCACAGGGGCAAGACATTCCCATGTACGAATTCCAATAGTGTTCGCAGTGTGTACAGCTTGATGGTAGCGGTAAGTGCATGACGATCTGCCGGCGCATATCGGTGCTTGCGCTTGGAGATGAACTCTTTTCTCGCTAGACCGCACGGTGGAGAAGGCAGGCTTTATTCAAGGCGTGCAATTCCATCAAAAATTGCCGCTCTCACGTGTATGTCTTGTCGCCACCGGCTTTCCTTATTTGATTTAATTGGTGTGCAATAGCTTAGCAGCTGAAAATGAAATTCCAAATTGCAGAGCTCCTCTCGCTCAGGTGCCTAAATAGCCTCGTGTCACCATTTAATGCGTCAAGATTTGTTGCACTGATGTTGCCTTGTCATGCATTTATAGCCAAGGACCTTTCATGTGCGTTGCCATGTGCGCCCATTAATTCCCACTTACCCAATGCGACTTCGGCTATCGACATCACTTTGAGTAAAACTGCGCGGCGCGCAGCTTGTTTAGAATGATATCCTGCCCAGCTGTAATTAAGAATAATAGACACTTCGGGATGTTTGATGACAGAAAACGTTCAGACAACAAACAACACTAGGTCGGAAGTCATTTACAAAGAGAACTTATTCTTTTCTTGCTCAGTCTCCTCTGGGCGCCTTTCTGTTTTGTCAACGGGTACACCAAACCTTCGCTCTCTTCAAATGGTTCTGCAATTATCGACGCAGAAAAGTAATAACAAGTACAAGAGTTAAAAACCAATAAAATCATCTCAGTGGCAAAGGTTAGGCTCCGTTTTCAGCCACTCTATAAACTGCTACTACCGTTTTGATCATGAAGAGAACATCGTTCACCAGACGAAGTTAATTAAGAAAAACATCTTCTACTATGTTAATACTAATGCGTGTTCTTTTTATTCAGGATAGAAAATATTTTTATGTGCTATTCCAAATAGTGCTCGCATCAAATGAGGCGGCGAAATATCAGAGGTCATGCTAAATGTCGCAGCGCTTGATGGCAGAACTTCGTTCGTGGTTAAACAGCCTTGGAAAGGTTAAATGATTGCTTTTTATGCTCGAAGCTGTATACAGATCGAGCTCCACATAGTGCTCGCATCAAATGAGGCGGTGAAATATCAGAGGTCGTGGTAAATATCGCAGCGCTTGATGGCACTACAAGGTTTGTAGTTACACAGTCTTAGAAAGGTTCAATGATGATTTTTATACACCAAGCCGTAGAAACATCTAAATATATGAGTGCTTACTCCAAGCAAGAAATATTCTCCTTCCTCTCAAAATTGCAGCTCTCAAAACTTGCAAAGAAGCCAGCATCGTGCGCATTCTAAAAACGACTCTCAGCATCTTCCAAATCTGAACCTCTATTTTAAGCTGAGGTGCCCAACATCTGTACTCATAGTTCCGTTCAAGCGGCACATATTCACTTAACCTATCTGGATCTTATTTCCATCCGCATTAGCAATATATTGAGACCAGTGTTAGCTATATCGTCTGTGTCGCGTGTGTATCACTGTTTCGCGTATGTTATCGCCAGTATAGCTGCATCGCCTGGGCTAGCTAGACTGCCTTGTATAGTAAGTACAACGGGAGTTGAGCGCCACCGGTCCGCTCCAGAGTGTTCTTGTGTGGATTAATCGTACTGTTACCAGTCCTATTAGGCGGTAAAGAACTCACTTGAAATGTGTCGCTCCCAAAGTGCATTTCAGCTCATGGCACAGTGCGTTTCAGGACATGGCCGAGTGCAAGCATTGGCTGCGGCTCTCAAGCTCCCCAGTTTGGGCACGTCCACATTCATCTTTCTTTGGGTCTGGCGTTGCGAACAGGCACGTCGTCGATGTCATTGCTAGCATTTTTTTCTTGAGACAGGGCAGTATCCGCGCTGGCAGCAGGAGGGAACACACAAAATCTGTCGCACCAGCCACACGGGTAGCTTTCAGTGCGCGCGAACTTCGCTCAACCTGATGTGGATAGGAATGAGTCTATTTTGATGAAAACGAGACAAGTCATGCCTAGACGTCGCCATTGTTGCAAAAACGTTTGTACACGATTTCTTGCCTGATAACAAATTATATTTTAATTCTCAGTTTAAACATTCTCTTTGACGTATTATATCACCGTGAGCGGCAGCGGGAGCCGGCCAATACGGCGACAAATAAGTTGAAACAGCTCCGCTTCTAACATATCTCTTATGAGCATGCGCAGACGCCGTTTGGCCAATCCATGACTTCCGAGATTATCCTCAAGCCCGCACGCGGTTAATCTTAGAGGCTTTCGCCGACCCCTTTCCTGAGGGTGAGGGTGTTAATTTGGCGTGCGACGAGGCAGGAACACAGCGGAAAAAGAGAAAGCTGTGGAGTCGTTAGCCTTTACTGCTGCAAGCAACGCTTCGGGAAGCAGTGGGCCTTTGTCCACTAATTTCTTGCCCATGCGTGTCATTTCGTCAAGGTTTAAAGTGCAGCGCTGACAATACAAAGAGCGACAGGCGTGTTTATGGGGCGGTCACGCTCACCTGCTCTGCTAGACGACGCCAACACTGTAAAACTATAACATGGGGAAATTGTAAAGGATTTATAAGGCCCACTTCCCTTGGCATTTCCTTTCACCGGGAAAAATCCGTAGTAGCCGCAGGCGGCCACCAGAGGGGCGCGCTGCTTGAAAAGGGCCCACTGATGAACCTTGCACAATGTCACTGTGAATGGGAAGCGAAACAAAATCGCAAAAGCAAAATGGAAGAGTGTACAATCCTTTGCGTAGGCAACAGTCATGCTGAATGCCTATCTCTATGAGCCGTGCTACACGGCGCAGTCATTTTTGCTTTCATTTCTCATTTTCTTTTCAGGGGACCCGCTTTGCCCTCGTGTTTTAATGGTAGGCGTACTACGAGCGCGATGTATAGCAGGAACTTTGGAAAATAAATCCCTATTTGGAGACATCTTAGGTAGGTCTGTCAGAGCAATGCGAATATATGTGTCGCATTACATTGTGTTGATTAGCTAGTTCTGGAGACGGAGACATGGCGCAAAGATTGACAGACGATCACCACAATGCTATGAAACAAAATTGCGACAGGACCAAATATCAACCGCCTCGTCTCCGCTTGCGCTTCGCTGCATTTTCTACGCCTTCCTTTCTGTTCTGCTGCTCGCTCAGATATATCTTCGAATCGTGTCTGCGTCGCTTACTCCTCGGCCGCTCGTACCGCTGAGTCCTGACAGGATCGAGGTTGGTTATTGCCAACAAACGTTTCTCGACGCAGTGGAGCATGTATTCGGACATCCTGCTGTCCTTGTCAATGACTCATTTCACGTGACGGAACGCATACCTAAATGTGTTTTTGTCACTGCTGCTGAGGCCACGGTCCTGCACCCTTGTCAGCTTGAACGCAGATATGGTCTACGGTCATTCCACCCAGTGTGGTGGTGGCTTTATCCGGGGTGGCACACGGATTGTAGCGCTGGAGTTCGACCCACCCCTTGTCGTCCGCAGTTTGTAGTGCCTGTTGTAGGCACTCAGTGCCCAACCGAAGGACACACGTCATCCCACATAGGGCGGCACCTTTGAAAACGCATTGTTGAAGGCAACTATAATGTTATCTGCAAAGTGTGGAGTCGGGAGTATGACCTCTATGCCCTCATCTCCGCTCACGGGCGAAAGCCAACATGGACAACCGAATTAATACCGAAAGCAGTAAACCAGAGCGAGCATGGCGCAGAGTATTCACTTCTATATTTGTGTTTGTTCAGAGGCAGGAGAAGTGGGGGAGGTCACTGACAGTGACAGTGGTGCTTGTTGTCATACGAGTAGGAATACGGTTTACTTCATGTTTGTTCAAAACATGGGGAGATTGAAGAAAAAGCTGCTGAACAGCAGCTTGAAAAGCTCCGAACCCCCTTGTTTTCATTGGCAACAGCAGCTCATACAATATACATATACAGATCAGCATACACGCACACTAAAAACAAGTTTTCATGGATATTTTATACATCAAAGAAATCGTGAAAGAGAATTTCCGTGAAATGTACAAGAACGAAATGCAGTGTAAATATGCATGGTTGAAAATTCTTCAAAGATTTGAAAGAACCACAGTTATAAATCCAAACAAAATAAAACAGGCCCAGGAGCATACAGATGAAACTCTTAAAAATTTCGTAAAAGGTTGTGCAGAGGAAGTATATTTGTAGAAATTGAGAAAAAGAGAAAAAAAGTAACTAATTTTTCTCAATGCTATTTCTAAACAACTAAAAGAATAAATCTCTGAATTCTGTTTTCGAAATGCTCTTCAGATCAATTTCTTTGCCAAAATATAATTTAATACATTTGGTACAGTGTGCCGAAAATTGGTTCACCGTAATTAGTGTGGTTACGATGGACTTCCCAGCACTCAGGATGTCTAGTTGTATAATAATGGGTATTCCTTTGCAAGTTTGCCAGATTTGGTATGATATTAATGTCTTGTTTCTTTTCATCTCTTAACTGTTTACAAATTTGAAAGTTATACAAGTTCTCTATGTTAATTAGCCAAGACTTTCTAAGCAAGCTGTCTGCTGAGTCATCTAGTGAAGAATTTGCAATAATCCGCATTAGTTTATTTCCCTTACCGTCAGTTTTCTGAAGTTGGGTGAGGTTGTCTTGCCCGAAACTAAAAGGCAGCAATTTATGCGTGATAAAAACAGTGAATAATAAATTAACAGACTTGTGCGCACAGAAAATAGGTTTAGATGCCTGTAGATTAATGCTATAGTGCGAGCTAGGGTCGTGATTACATGATAAGTGTGCTAGTCGCACAGGATGTGCTCTGAAAAAATAACGCCTTGAGTTTAATTTTCTCTCACAATTTCTATCGACTGACAGTATTTGAAGAGGAGTGTTTGGAACAACGTCTCTGTCCTTCGCTCGAAAAACGACTGTTTTAGCTTTTCGGTACTAATAACCAAGTCGTTGCAGGAACAACAATAATGAAGTTTACTTAAAGTGCTGTTTACGCGATTAACAAGTCTTTAGAAAACGAGCTCGAAAACCAGGCTGGTGTCATCTGCGTAGATAAGGAATTTCGTATCATCATCAGTGTTAACAATGTCAATTCTGCAAATATTAAATAAATACGGTCCCAAAATGCTGCCTTGAGGAACACCAAACAAGGTAGATTAAATGTGTAGATGCTGTTGTTTACTGAAACAGACTTCACGCGAGTACTAGGTTATGATTCCATTGACTTTAAGGCAACACCACGAATTTCGTAGAATTCAATATTCTGTCTATCAAATGCTTCGGGAAGTGATCACTGGTCGTAGTACCCTGAGGTTAATCAACTAATGTATTCTCGTTTTACACCTTTGCACCCCAACGATCTTCAGGGGTGAAACTCAGAAAAACTACCCCTTTAAAATCCGTTGATAAATAGGCGGGGAGCAAAAAAGGCGTTGCCTTAAGACACACACCCTTTTCATGAAAATCGTTCTTGCTGTAAAGGTGAATAGATGGCATTCGCCCTCAAGGGTGCAAAGTGGTTTAAAGTGCAGAACTGCGTTTTTTTATGGGACAAACGCCCGTCTTTGTCTGTCTACGCTTGTTCTCATTTTTCAACGCAAACTTTTGCCTATAATAAATTTGCCTTAATGAGGCCTACATTGATCAGCTGCCTATTTGAGAACTACGCTGTGGACGACAGTCTAGGTCTGAGGGGATCCGAGGTGGATCACTTGCAAGCGCACAATTTGCATTATTACAGACGTGCCTCCCGGTTTGCCTTGTGGACCCTCCCCCGCGGAGCCTACGCATCTTAAGACCTGGGACGACTAGCACACCTTGCTGTTCTCGGAGGACCCGGCCAGGCATGATCTCTTCCTGCCGGGCCGCTAGAGTTGTGGACGTTTCAAACAAACATTTGAGGGCAGTGGGGTTGTGCGGGGTCCCACGGGACTGCATGTTCCGAATCCCTAAGTTAAAATCAATGTTTTCAAGCCTGCCTGCCTGCCTGCCTGTGTGCCTGCCTGGGTTCTGCCTGCCCTACCTGCCCTGCCTGCCTTGCACTGCCCTCCCCGGCACTGCACTGCACTGCCCTGCCTGCCTTGCTCTGCCTCCCTGCCCGGCCCTGCCTACGCCTGCGTGGCTTGCACTGCCCTGCCCTGCACTGCACTGGCTTGCCTGCCTTGCTCTGCCTCCCTGCCTGGCCCTGCCTGCCCTGCCTGCCCTGCCTGCCTTGCACTGCCCTGTCCTGCACTGCACTGCGCTGCCTGCCTTGCACTGCCTCCTTGCCCTGCCCTGCCTGCCCTGCCTTCCCTGCCTGCCTTGCCCTGCCCTGCCCTGCACTAGCACTGCCCTGCCTGCCTTGCCCTGCCCTGCCTGCCCTGCCTGCCCTGCCTGCCCTGCCTGCCTTGCACTGCCCTGCCTGCTTTGTTCTGCCTCCCTGCCCTACCCTGCCTGCCCTGCCTGCTCTGCCTGGCGTGCTGGCAGGCTGGCTGGCTGGCTGGCTGGCTGCCTGCCTGCCTGCCTGCCTGCCTGCCTGCCTGCCTGCCTGCCTGCCTGCCTGCCTGCCTGCCTGCCTGCCTGCCTGCCTGCCTGCCTGCCTGCCTGGCTGCCTGCCTGCCTGGCTGCCTGCCTGCCTGGCTGCCCGCCTGCCCGCCTGCCTGCCTGCCTGCCTGCCTGCCTGCCTGCTGCCCGCTTGCCTGCCTGGCTGCCTGCCCTGCCTGGCTGCCTCTCTGCTCGCCTGCCTGGCTGCCAGCCTGCCTGGCTGCCCGCTTGCCTGGCTGCCCGTTTGTCTGGCTGCCCGCCTGCCTGGCTGCCCGCTTGCCTGCCTGGCTGCCTGCCTGCCTGCCTGGCTGCCTCTCTGCTCGCCTGCCTAGCTGCCAGCCTGCCTGGCTGCCCGCTTGCCTGGCTGCCCGCTTGCCTGGCTGCCCGCCTGCCTGGCTGCCCGCTTGCCTGGCTGCCCGTTTGCCTGGCTGCCCGCCTGCCTGGCTGCCCGCTTGCCTGCCTGCCTGCCTGCCTGCTCTGCCTCGCCTGCCTGGCTGCCAGCCTGCCTGGCTGCCGTTTGCCTGGCTGCCCGCTTGCCTGGCTGCCCGCTTGCCTGGCTGCCCGTTTGCCTGGCTGCCCGTTTGTCTGGCTGCCCGTTTGCCTGGCTGCCCGCCTGCCTGGCTGCCCGCCTGCCTGGCTGCCTGCCTGCCTGCCTGCCTGCCTGCCTGCCTGCCTGCCTGCCTGCCTGCCTGCCTGCCTGCCTGCCTGCCCGCCTGCCTGCCTGCCTGCCTGCCTGCCTGCCTGCCCGCCCGCCCTGCCTGCCTACCGCCCGCCTGCCTGCCCGCGCCTGCCTGCCTGCCTGCCTGCCTGCCTGCCCGCCCGCCCGCCCTGCCTGCCTATCCTGCCTGTACTACCTGTCCTGCCTGTCCTGCCTGCCTGCCTGCCTGCCATGAACATGACCTGTCATGAAAGACCTGTCATGAACACGGTGCAAGAGACAGAAACCGAAAACAACTTTCCCATAGCTCACAGAAGGCTCATAAAGTATGTTCTTCGTGTTTTATTTGTTTCATGGGGCTGTTTTACTTCTAGGGGTAAAGCATTTGAAACCTAGGGTCCTGAAAACCATGCCAATCTTTCGCTGTAGATCTCATTTTTAGGTCCAGATTAAAGTTACTATGTGTGAGGTTTCTTCTGAGACGAGAAGAAGAGCGAAGCAGGGAGGCAATGAAAGGTTGATTATTTTTTAATATGTTGTTTGCACACACAGCTATCTTTAAAGCTTGCAAAAGGTCTAAAGGAAGGATATTTATTAACTTGTAAAGTGGTTTACTTGGCTCGGTATACTTGCTTTTTGCTATAATTTCGCATTGCCCGGTTTTGTATTCGCCGGATAGCATCTTATAAAGTGTTGCGTGTCAAACCCCATGATTCTACATAGTATATAAAATTACTGTTAACATGGGAAAAATATTAGGTTACTCAGTGTATGTGTGTTAAAATAATCGCAGGCCTGTAATAAGGTATAAAAGCTAGAAGGCAACTTCGAAGTGACGGCGCTAAACTGATTTTCCCGGTGAAGATGTTCATTTTGAATCATACCAATATACTTAAATAAGTGTGTTCGTCCGAGTGAGTGGTGGTTAGTGAAAGTGTTAATTTGGTTGCTGTCAATGACTTTTGCTCGTTTGCTTAATGCTATATATTTGGTTTTGCTTGAATTAGTCGTTAGCTTGTAGGTAAAAACCAGCTTAAATTTTTTTTCAATTCAGCGTTTGATTTCACTTCTAAATCCTCATAGTTGTCAGCTGTAACTATGATCGCAATGTCATCAGCATACATTAAAATATCAGAGCAACTTAGGAGCTTCGGCAGCCACCGCGGTGACTAAGTGGTTAAGGCGCTCGGCTGCTGACCCGAAAGTAGCGAGTTCAATCCCGGCTGCGGCGGTCGAATTTCGATTGAAGCGAAATTCTAGAGGCCTGTGTACAGAGCAATATTAGTGCATGTTAAAGAACGCCAGGAGGCCCAAATATCCGGAGCCTTTCACTATACGTCCCTCATAGCCTGAGTCACTTTGTGATGTTAAACCCGATAAACCAACCAACCAACCGTCGGCAAATCATTCAAGTAGACCGAAAATAACATGGGCCCCAAAACGAATCCTTCAGAAAATCCGGTTTGTAAATATTGAAGTCATGATATAATATTATTGGTAACTACAGTTCGTTGACGGTTTTCGGTGTAACTGGAAAGTAAGCTGTAGAATTCACCACGGAATTCATAGTGGTTTCATTTGTTGAGCATAATAGCGCGATCCACGTTATCAACTGTTTCTTTAAATCAACAAATACAAAGGCCGCCAGTTTGTTTTCATGCAATGCTGTATTAATGAATTGAGTCAAGCTTAGGACTGCAGATGCCGTTGAATCTTCTTTCGAAATCCATGTTGGTGTTGACAGCGTAAGTCGTACATTACTAACGATTTGCAAATATTGTAGGATAGAATCTTTTCGTGAACATTATTAATAACAATTAGGACGAGATGGGTCTGTAGCATGACGGGTTGAATCAGTATCCATCTTTGTGGGCCGGGACAACTTTGCCAACCTTTAGTGCATACAGGTACTTTGCACTTTATAACGAATGATTAAACAGTTTCCATAAGATGGGTAACAAGATATCAGTGTTTTCCTAAAGTATGCGTGGGTAAATTCTGTCCAGTCCGGCAGATCTTTTGCCTGGCAAGCTGAAAATAGTGGACCTAATTTCATCGGGTTCCATTGTAAACATTCCAAGAATATTGAGAAGCAAGATTCGATGCAGCATTTTATTGTTGTGATTCAATGAGATGAGCAGCGAGTTACGGTGACGGGCTGATATTGGTGAAAAAGGAATTAATTCTTTTTGTAGTAAAACGCCAAAGCATGAGGGCGTCTAACCCTACCGACAGAATGAACTAAAAGAGCTATCAAAGTTAATAAATAAGCGCAAGTTGGCCGACATAAGGAAGTTTAATATGGAGAGAATTGAGCGTGCTCTAAAGAACGAAAGTAGCCTAAAAGCAGTGAAGAGGAAACTAGGCATAGGTAAAAACCAGATGTATGCATTAAGAGACAAGCAGGGCAATGTGATTAGCAATATGGATAAGATAGTTAACGTAGCCGAAGAGTTCTACACAGACCTGTACAGTAGTCAATGTAATCAGAGCGTTAATGAGAAAGACAGCAGTGCACAGCAATGCGTCATCCCGCCAGTAACGAAAGATAAAGTAAAGAAAGCCTTAGAAGCAATGAAAAGGGGAAAAGCAGCTGGGGAGGATCAGGTAACCGCAGATCTGTTGAAGGATGGAGGGGACATCGTGCCAGAAAAACTAGCCACCCTGTATACGCAATGCCTTATGACCTCGACTGTACCAGAAGCTTGGAAGAATGAAAACATTATCTTAATTCATAAGAAGGGAGGCGCCAAGGACTTGAAAAATTACAGGCCGATCAGCTTACTATCCGTTGCCTACAAAGTATTTATTAAGGTAATCGCTAATAGAGTCAGGGCAACGTTAGACTTTAATCAACCAAATGATCAGGCAGGCATTCGTAAAGGATATTCCACAATAGATCATATTCACACTATCAATCAGGTAATAGGGAAATGCGCAGAATATAACCAACCTCTATATATAGCCTTCATTGATTACGAGAAAGCCTTAGACTCAGTGGAAACCTCAGCAGTCATACAGGCATTGCGTAATCAGGGGGTAGAAGAGCCTTATGTCAAAATACTGGAAGATATATATAAGCAACTGCACAGCTACTATAGTCCTCCATAAAGTCAGCAATAAAATTCCAATAAGGAAGGGCGTTAGGCAAGGAGACACGATCTCGCCAATGATGTTCACTGCATGTTTACAGGAGGTATTCCGAGGCCTGAATTGGGAACAGTAGGGATTAAGAATAGATGGAGAATACCTAAATAATCTGCGATTCGCTGATGACATTGATTTGCTGAGTCACTCAGGAGGTGAACTGCAAATCATGATCAATGAGTTCGACAGGCAGAGCAGAACGATGGGTCTAAAAATTAACATGCAGAAAACCAAGGTAATGTTCAACAGCCTAGCAAGGGAACACAAGTTCACAATTGGCAGCGCGAGCCTGGAAGTTGTGACGGAATACGTCTACTTAGGGCAGGTAGTGACAGCTGATCCGGATCACGAGAGGGAGATAACTAGAAGGATAAGAATGGGGTGGAGCGCATATGGCAAGTTCTTGCAGATCATGAGTGGCAGTTTACCAATTTCCCTCAAGAGAAAGTGTACAACAGCTTTATCTTACCGGTACTCACCTACGCGGCAGAAACGTGGAGGCTAACGAAAAGAGTTCAGCTTAAGTTAAGGACAACGCAGCGAGCCATGGAAAGAAAAATGATAGGTGTAACGTTAAGAGACCGGAAGCGGCAGAGTGGGTGAGGGAACAAACGCGGGTTAATGACATCCTAGTCGAAATCAAGAGAAAGAAATGGGCTTGGGCAGGGCATGTAATGCGAAGGCAAGATGACCGCTGGTCCTTAAGGGTAACGGAGTGGATTCCAAGAGAAAGGAAGCGTAGCAGAGGGCGGCGGAAGGTTAGGTGGGCGGATGAGATTAAGAAGTTTGCAGGCAAAGGGTGGATGCAGCTGGCAAAGGACAGGGTTAATTGGAGAGACATGGGAGAGGCCTTTGCCCTGCAGTGGGTGTAGTAAGGCTGATGATGATGATGATGTAGTAAAGCGATCTATTCTCGCCGTGCAAAAGCGGTGCAAACTGGCTTTGCCAGCGATTTCATTTATTATTTTTCATATCTTATGTGAATTGCTTAAGAAGCCTGTTCAACAAGACGCGTGTAATAAGCTTTTTTTCGTGCCCTCATCATCGGCCCGGATCTATTGCTCAGGCGCATAAGTTTGTCTAGACAGTAAACGTTATATTTGTGTTGCTTCCACTTGCGGTACAATGAGTTCTTTTTTTTAGAACGGCGAGGATTGGCTCAGTCATCCATTGGCATAGTGGCGCTTCGTAAGAGCGAACACTATTATTTCTGCTGCAGTTAGTAACCATTTCCGAGTCTATTAGGTTAATAAATTCTGTATCGACGTCGTCATAGTGTATTACGCTGGGGTCGACGGCCAATAGGTTTTCATGCAGCAGGGCATAATACATTTCAGATGGACACTTCTTGCTCTCACGCACTGGTTTTATATCAGTGTCAACAGCAACAAAAAGTGGGAGGTGATCGGAGATGGGCTCGCAGTAAAACCCAGCGCGTAACGCATTCGGTCTATCTGTTTATGCATGATCGATAATAGCTGAAGCAGAGGTAGTTACACGCGTGGGTGTATTAATGTTTCGAAAATTGTACGATGTTAACAGGTTCACGTAGCCTTTGAGGCATTCAGCACTTGTATCAAAGTTGAAATTGCCAAACAATTATCATACGTTCTGAGCGTGCAGTAAGCGTTTCAAAATTTTCTTCAAGTGTGAGGTTTCTTACAAACGCAAACCTGGCACGCTTCCACACACACGCGCGCCACGCGGTTCCTAAATGCGACTGAGGTAACCTTCACACGCACAGGGCAACTCTGGACTTGCAGCGCGTTCCACTCTTGGTGATCTGTGTGGCGAGGCTGAATCGATGCTCTTCAGGGACTGCGGTTCACTCATCATCTGCATCCGCGCCCCAACTAGTACTTCCTGCCTCCCCCACGCCGTTGGAATATGTGAATGCTTGGTGTTTGTCGCGGATCGGAAGCGCGTCCCCGACTTTCCACAGGGGAACGCTATCACGTGCAGGTTCGAACAAGAGAAGAGACAAAAGAGATCTGACAAACCAAAACGAAGCCGTAATTATAATTTAAAGGGAAAGAGCCAATAACAAAGGAAAGCACCAAGAAAAACACACACTCAACACGCGTACAACACTAAAGATCAAAGAAAAGTGTTCACCAGGTAGTGACCGTTAAAGGTAAAGCGGCGATGTCTTGCAGACAGGGCGGACGCGGGTGGTTGTTGTGCGACGCGTCGCTGGCGTTACGTCGAAGAATGCGTCGGAAGAGTGCCAGGTGGTGGCAGCTGAGCAGCCCGAAGAACTGGGCAGCGGCAAAAAGAACAAGCATGTCCAGGTCCCGTCGACGGCGTCACGAACCGCCGGAGGCTTAAAGCAGGCTATCCAAAAGTGCCTTACGACAGCACGGACCCTCCGTCCATCGGCTGCCACCTGCACACTTGCAGAGAACTCAGGAGGCTTGAGTCGGTGATCCAAGGGAGGTCACGGCAGCACGGACCGAACGTCCGACGGCTGCCACCTCCACGCTTGAATGACCCGATCTCCGCTGCGCTGTGTTCATTTACACCTCGGTTTTCTGACACGTCAGCTCTCCGCTCGTCGTGCTCGCCACGCTCTTTGTCGCCGTCGCCTCGCACACACCCTTCGCACTCGCACACGCGCAATGCAGGGCTGGCACGCGCCTCGCTCCGCTGTCTGGCGCACCACTGTCGACGCACCGTGTTCACAAATCCTCCTAGTATCTTTTATTCACCTCACTGATGCCCCCCCCCCCTTCGAATTTCTTTTTTCACATAGAAAAGACTGCCGTTGGTGCACACAACACTTATGTTCATGTGGTAAACAGACAAGCTAAACGCTGCTGAAGTCACCGAAGGCAGTTTACGTAGTGGCACATGGAGGCGCATGAAAACGCTCACAGAGGAAACATGAGGTCAAACAAGACAAACTAGAAAAACGGAAAATACAAACCATATAAAACCACAGACACAAACATTAAACTCGTCTGTACCAGAAAGGTGAACATGTACACACTGAACAACACATAACCGCGGAACGAACGAGAAGAAGAAAAACAACCCACATACACTACCCCATGCGTTTACACAGGTCACCAGTGCAAACACACCAGATACTAGCACTGTACATTGGGTATAACCCTCCAGTAGTTTACAAACTACCTATGTAATCGGCGCCTACGTTTTCGGAGCCCTTGATGTACTGTACCCGAAAGGTATATATACACTTGTAGTGTTACACTTGTAAGGTATACACTTGTAATGGCTCGCATATGACACCGGTTGGAGGATTCCATCATGCTCTTGCAGGAGAACGGCGCCTATGCTGACCTCGGAAGCATCTGTTCGAAGCACGAACTGCTTACTGGGAATTCGAGCTCTTAATACGGGCCTGCAAGTTAATGCGCTCTTCAGCTCGTCAAAAGTAGCTTGCCGTTGTGGTCTCTAAAAGACAAGGTCGTGTTCTTTTTTGACTGTTAACTCTACGAGCGGATGGACTTTGTCGGCATAGCCAGGGATGAAATCGCGATAGTATCCGGCAAGAACTAAGAAGGAACGCACTTGCTTCTTCATATCTGAAAACGGTACGTTGAAAAGCTTTTCTACCACCGTTTCTAATGGTCGGATGGTCCCTTCTCCAAGCTGGTGTCCAAGAAAGGAGATGTTAGTGGCTCCGATTTCACTCTTCTGCTGCTTGATCGTGAGGCCGGCTTCGCGCACCCTGCTAGATAGCCTGTTTAGAATCCAAAGATGTTCTTCCCAGGTAGAGGTTGCTGCGAGAACATCGTCGATGTAATGAACGAAAATGTCTATGCCTTGCAACGGGATGCGCATCAGGCGCGTAAAGATATCCGATGCTGTCTTAATGCCGAAGGGCATACAGACGAACTGATTGGGTACAGATCGCTGTTTTTGTTCTCGATGCTTACTCTAAGGATACCTGCCAGTAGCCTTTAGGCAGGTCAGATTTCGAAAAGTGCACCTTGGTTCTAACCTCGGTAAATATTACGTCTGTTCTTGGAATGGGCTCTGCATCGATTACAAGAATATCATTGGTGCGTCGAAAGCCGATGCAAGTCCAATAGGTGTTGTCTTTCTTTTTGATCTGAACTAGAGGGAAGTTGCACAGAGATTTGGAATGATCAATGACCCCTAAATTCATCATCTCCTCTATCTCCTTTTCGACCGCGTCTTTCATGGCAAAAGGCAACGGGTAATAGGGGTATTCACGACATCAGAAGTCGAGAGCCTGAGTTGACACTACAATACATTAGTCTTCCCAGGAATCTCGGAAAAGGTGTCTGCATACGTGTAAAGTGAGCTCTGAATCTCCTGTTGTTTGTCGTCATCGAGCTGGGTGGAGATCTGCACGGCTTCAACTCCTTTACCGTGGTCCACGGCAATGGAAGTCAGTCGTTCTTCAGAACCACCTGCTTCGATTACAATGAACGATGACACCTGAACGGTTTCTTGGGACGCACGCTCTTCGTACCATTTGAGCAGATTGATGTGGAATAGCTTCTTAGTGTGGCTCAAGTCGATCCAGTAATCCACGTCGTTCTTTTTTCCAGAAACCACAAATGAACCTTTCCAATGCATCAAGAGTATATTGTGGCTGCTCAGCAAAAAAATGAGGGCACGAACACCTCCCTTAAATGCCGCTTCTTGCTGTTCCTGTCATAATATATCTTCTGAGACTGTTGGGAACGCAACAAATTTTGATCTGCCGCTCTCACAGTTTGCTCGAGGCGACCTCTTAGATTGAGAATGTAACCATATGTCGTCTTCGTGTCTTCTCTCAGCTCTTCCCTTGTCCAGAGCTCTGTTAGAACTGCGAGCGGTCCTGGCACATGTCGTCCAAATATCAAATCAAACGGAGAAAACCACAGACTCGCCTGCGGCACCTCTCGGCCGGCGAAGAGACGCGGAGTGATATAATTATCCCATGTTTTGGGCTGATTCTGACTGAGCTTCCACAGCATCTGGTGGAGTGTGCCGTTAAATGTTTCCACCATCCCACTGCTCATTGAATGGTAAGAAGTAGTGCTGAGATGTCTCATTCGCAATAGATCATTGAGCTCCCTTATCACTTCGGAAGTGAAACAGGAGCCCTGGTCACAAAGGATCTCTCTCGGAAATCCTATTCGTGAGAACATCTCCTCCAAACGTTCTGCCCTGGTTGCTGTATATATCTTTGGCAGAGTCAGAGCGTCGGGATAGAGCATGGCAAAATCAACGAAAATCACAGTATATCAATTCCGTTTCACCGAATGTGGGTGACAGCGGACCGACAATATCAACAGCGACCTGATCAAATGGAGTTCCGATAAGAGGCATGCGTCCCAACGAAGTTTTCCTACTTTGCCTTTTGGGCACGTCCTTCGATAGGAGTCGCACGACCTGACATACCTCTTAACCTCCTCCTTCGCTCCCGGCCAGCTGAATTCTCCGATAACACGATCTGCAGTCTTTTTAATGCCCTGATGTCCTGCCAGCGGGCTATTGTGGGCAAGCCTTATCACTTGTGATCGGCAAGAGTTGGGAAGTACTACCTGTCGAATGTTTCTGCCAGAGGCGAGATTATAGAGGCCGTACAGCAAATCGTTTTCAACAGAATACTAGTGCAAAGTGCCGTGCTCGCCATGGAACACCTTCCCTACTTTCACCCAACAAGCCTTCAATGACTCATCGTCTAGTTGCCCTGCTTCTACCATTTTCTCGGTGAACCTCATGGAATCAACGCCTAAATCAGTACTTTCCGTCCTTCGTCCAGAAACTTTCTTTCCAGCCAACACCACTTTTGGGCCATCGCCCTCACCATTTTCACTGGGGACCTCGTAATCGACTATGCCAGGACATAATTTAGCAACACCCTCCTATTTCTTCCAATTAATATCTGAACTTGACGGCTTACGGGCCTTTGGTATATTTCTAAATTTGACATCATAAAATGATGTCTCCATCTAGTTTACCAGGGCCGTGCCAGTTAAATAAGGGGAAGCGATATAGGCTTCTGCCTCGGGAACTTTCAGATTACTGACATCAACCAGGAACACCGTAGATCTCGAACCGGTGAGAGGAACTAGGACTCTCCAGACCACAACTGTATTGCTCCCCGTGTCCAGTAAAGCACGTAGGGTAGGCCTCGGAGTTCGCCCTCTACAACAGGTATGTCTTGGGCCTCTGCAGGCTTTTTCCGGACAAGTCTGACCACCACCTTATCCTAGGCTGGTTCAAGCCTATCTGCTGTTGTGGACGCGTTGCCAGGCGCAACACTTTCTGGCTGAACACAACAGGACTACTGCTTCTGGCTTTCATGCTTTCTTGAGCAGTAGCTTACACCATGTCCCGTTTTTAGACAATAAACGCCATAAAGCTGTTTGGGCTTAGAGCGACAGTCGGCAGCCTTATGTCCAGGTCGATTACAATTGAGGCACCTTCCTGTCTACTTGATGAAACATCCTTCTCTCTCTCGAGATACCCACTTCGAACGATTCTTTGAATTAACACAAGTTTCTATGCCGCTGGGCCTCAAGAAAGTTGTCTGCTGCCTCAGCCATTTTGTCCAGCATTTTGCACTCTCTTTCTGGAAGTAAAATCACCAGACGACTAAGAAGATTCCTCATGAACTGTTCGGCCACCACCAAGTCAGGTCGATCATTGTACTTTGTGGCCGTTCCCTACATCTCGACGCATCGATCAAAAAGACCGAGCAAACGTGATGCGTATTTCTCACGTGTTTCTTTGTCAAGCGGCTCACTTTCCCTTAAGTTTAGTTCTGTTTCAGTTTTCTATATATTGTTTATTAGCCTTGTAGTGTAGCATAAGTCTGCCGTTCTTGGTGTGAAGGAAGCCGGCGACACCGGAGGGCAAGGTTCAATTGCAGGTCCTTCTGAGGCAACAGCAAAAATAACTTGCAGACCGACCGTTCGGCCTCAGCCGTTTGACCGTCACACTGCCGAAAGTATAGTTGAGCTTTATGTCCTTATTCGAGTCCCACCGCTGTGCTTTTTCTGCTAACATCTTTGACTATGCTTTGCAGTTTGGCGCCTCATTTACTTAGCAAGGCAACGCCATCAGCTAGTTGGAGATAAGATTGGACGTTTATACCCAATTTTGCTAAATTCGACCCTTTGAATACATCAATCGTGTAATCAAAAATTAAGGAGTATGGATTGATCGTCTCTTGTTGTCAGACACCTCGGAGAGATTCGTTTTTCTGGAAAAATGGCTACGGTAGGAGGCGGCGACCGACAGTGAGGCCTTCGTATGAGGCTGTAAAGTCTGCGGGGAAAAGAAAATGTGGCCCATGACATGATTAATTGGAGTCAAGGCCTCTGCTATGCTGAGGACGCAGTTTGGATACTACACGGCCTTAGGGGGAAGAGTGTAGAGGGTGTTAGAACTGTGAACTACGCGAGGAGGAGCAAAACGGAAGCTTGGCTTCCGTAGCGGAGGCTACACTTTCTTGTGGCAAAGGAGGTAAGAATAGGTTTTGAGAGAGAAAGATGCAGTGTACTTCCTATTAGTGTTTCTGGTTTGCAGCACCTTAGCCATGGTATCCAGACATCGCATGGAGAAAGCATTCAAAGTGCAATCTTCATGGGCAGCTTAGACATCAATGATAGGCACTTCAGTTGTCGGAGAACTTTTAGAAGCTTGTGCAATAAGTGCCCCACATGGAGAATCCTTGGTAACCTAAAAACTCACACTGTTCATTTTGTCTTCTCAAGAAAACTCAAACCATGAGGACCAGCTTTGGTTTGAATAGAGTTGGCATAGGGTGGTCGACGCTTTTTTCGTACACAGAAAGCACAAGCAGAAAGCAGGATCCCGAATCCGCACATGGTCTATTCAGCCTACTTTGTTGTCGGGGTTTAAGACATAATTCGCGCGTTGTAATCCAGCACGCAAATTTTTTGTCCTTCGAAACTTTTTTTCCGGCCCCAAATAAGCTAGTTGTGTTGAAAGGATAAAGAACATTGGAAGAACGTAAGTTTCGTTACTCAATCTTGATTGGTGTGTATTCTTTTCTTAAGAACTAGCATTTTTTCAAAGTTAATCGATCTTGTATTATACTTGCATACTATGAAATTCATAGTTTCAGTTACCATTTTTCAACCTGGTAAGCATGATTTTCTAAAAATCTAATTATGCGACACTCACTTAGCATTGTTTGCTACCAACTTCAGCTCCAACCTCGACCTTATCATTCCAGTTGACGCCCTGTTCCTTGATTGTGAAAAGGCCTTCGACGAAGTTCCTCATAAGCTGCTTTTTCTAAAATTTTCATGCCTAAATCTTAATTGCTTTGTTTTCGAATGAATTCGAAACTTCCTTAATAACCGACAGCAAATTGATTTAGCTAATAAGCGTGCATATTTTTACACTTCTGGTTTAGTTTGGTTTATGGGGGTTTAACGTCCCAAAGCGACTCAGGCTATGAGAGACGCCGTAGTGAAGGGCTCCGGAAATTTCGACCACCTGGGGTTCTTTAACGTGCACTGACATCGCACAGTACACGGGCCTCTAGAATTTCGCCTCCATCGAAATTCGACCGCCGCGGCCGGGATTGAACCCGCCTCTTTCGGGCCGACAGCCGAGCGCCGTAACCACTCAGCCACCGCGGCGGCTTTTTACACTTCTGTTCTGTCTGGAGTTTCCCAACGCACCATCCTGCGGCGCCTTTTCTTCCTTACTTATATTAATGACAGCTGACTTATGTTCTGACGTGCGCATGCTTGCAGAAGACTGGTATTTACCGCCAAATAACCGACAGTTGCGACATCCACCTCCTACAATCTGACATTGAATGCATAAGAACCACGTGTAACAAACGGCTAATGTCTTTAAACGCGAACAAAACATCTCTCCTATCATTTCATCGACGTCACTCGCAACCTACTTCATAACTACTCAATCTCCAATGCTGAAATCGCTACTGTAATGGAGTATAAACACTTAGGTGTTCATTTAACCCGCGATCTCAATTGGTCACATAACATAACGCATATTACTAAGTATGCTAAACGTGTTCTCGGTTAATTTCGCCGATCCCCTCGCGTAGCTCCTCCATCAGTAACGTCGTTAGCTTTTTTAACATTCATTCGTCCCGAACTAAAATACGCATGCGCGGTTTTGAGCCCCTACCAAAGTACACTTTCTGACTTACTGGGAGCAACACAACACCGCGCGGCAAGATTCATCCACTCGACCTATTCCTATCACGTAAGTGTCACTAAACTAAAACGTAATGGTCATCTCCCAAAATTAGCAGGCAGCCGTACTGTTGCAAGGCTATGCCTTTTTCATAAATTTTACTATTATCAGCCCTGCCCACCGCATATCCAGCCGCACGAACCACCAGAAGGCCGTTTACAATCCCCCTGTCCGGACTAGTGCTCAGCTGTCATGATTTTTTGTCCGCACTGCAAAGGACTGGAATGACTTGCCCAACGCCGTCGTACTTCACTCCGATCCATCATCATTCAAACAATCCATCAAATCAACTATGTGCCCTGAGTTCCACTCTCTCATGTAATACCCCTTTAATGGGGAATTTGAGGTTGTAATAAATAAAAAAACGAAGTTATCTCACTGGAATGTTTAATTAAATGAAGCAGAGTGTTCGGGGCATTCGAGTTTATTTAATCCGTGCAGCGCTTACTTCTTAATAGTTTGGTGCAGTAAAAGATTATTGGTGTTTTCACATTCGCGTTTGGGCACTGGGAGTGATTAAAGAATTGAATCGTCCAAAAGCTGCAGTTCATGTTACATATGCACTAATGAATCACATCCGACCAAATGAAGCAATGAACGATCTAATGATGTTTCGGTAGAAGAGTAATAAATTCCTTCAAGACAAAACACCACGCCTGTAACCATGTCCTTAACGCCTGTTGCTGTTGATAGCATTGTACGTTCAGTGTGCGAGAGTAGAGTGTAAGACAGACAATTCGGGTTTGATGCCCCAGCGGCCAGTGCCACCGATGGAGTGAAAGCCGACGGAAGACGAAGCTGACGAAGTTCACGACGAAGGCGAAGCTTATGAACGCTTGACTGCGGAGCTGTGCTATGTTAACAAAAATTTTGGCAGTCCACATTCCTTGTTTCAGCTGCGTCTTTACAATTGGTTGAGGTTCCGCCTGTTCCCACACTGGAGCTACGGACGTTACGGACCTACGGACCTGAAGACCTACGCCCCTTACCCGTCTCTACCGCGATGACTGACACCCCGGCCCAGCCTGGCCCAACTTTTACCGCCGGCGTCGTATGTTACGGTCCCGTGCGTCAGCGCGACCCTGCGAATTTCAGCGGCACGGACGACACCGACGTAGAAGACTAGCTCACCTGCTGTGAACGCGTAAACGCATACAATAAATTGGACGGTGGCGTTAAGGTGGCCAACGTAATCTTTTATTTGAGTGCCAATATCTGGTTGCGAAACAACGAGGCTGACATCTCCAGCTGGGCAGCTCTCAAACCCATTCTGACAGAAGTCTTTGGCCGTCCCGCAGTGCGCAAGCTTCGCGCCGTGCAACACTTGCGAAGTCGGGCCCAGCAAACCAGTAAAAACGTTTCCAGTTATGGAGAAGATGTCGGCGACCTCAGCAAGCGTATCAACTTTTCTATGAGCGAGGCCGACAAGATCAAAAACTTCATGAATGGCATTGAAGATGATGCCTTCCAGATGCTCGTCGCCAAGGGTCCCCAGACTGTCTCCGGTGTCATCAGCTACTCCAAAAGTTTCGATGACCTGCGCAAGCAGCGCATTTCTACCCGGCATTCTGGCTTTCAGGAGGCCACACTTAACAGCTTGGCTCCCCCAGTGGATGATGCACTGGACCAACAGTCGCTCCTCTAGCACATCCAGCAATTTGTGCGGGATGGGGTCCCCCGCAAATTATCGTTGGTTACCTGCCCACCCGCTCCAAGGCCAATGCTGTCACCTTCCATTCATCGTGTCATCCAGGAGCAGGTTGCAGAGGTCCCGCCGCTCACTAACCCACCTTCTGTGGTTGCTGCACCGCTGACATATGCTGAAGCTGTCGTGCGGCCATAACCTCAGCCGGTTGCTCTGGCGTATGCGCCACATGACACCGTCTTCCCTCAGCCGCTCGCCCCTACATTGCCACTCACTCACCAGCCTTCGCCTCGCACCGCTCCACGCCCTATGAATCCGTGACGCACGCAAGATAACCGCCCAATTTGTTATACTTGCGGTCTCGCTGGTTACGTGGCCCGTTGGTGCAGCACGCGCCGATCCCGTCCTCACGACTACGGACGAGCGCTGACGGACGACGTTCCCGTGCCCTCTGCACCTGTCTCTTCTCCTCTCCCCAGCATCCCTCTACGTATCTCTCCTATTGCTACCACCATACACCCCGGTCGCCGTCTCCTCGCCGCCGTTTTGTCTGTCCTAAGCCCCGCGGGTCACCACCCCTCCAAGCAGAAAACTGGGCGCCGCAGTTCCGGAGGCAAGAACTGCGCCGTGCCTATGATTATTCACAACTTGTGCCGCAAAGCAAAAAAATGACGACGCCGCTTTCTGAAATTTCCCTTCGAACCGCCAGCGCTGACCCCATTCGACCTCTTGCTGCGTGATCCGCTCGCCTCATCATACAAGGCCTCTCCTACACCGTCGTTCTTGCCGGCTCCTCTCACGACATCATCCTCCTCGGGTGGTTCTTTCAGTCCGCGTACTACGCCATCGTCGACTGTGCACGTGCTCAAATTGATTTGTCGCCGCTGTGTGATGCTCTTGTGGACGCCTCCCCTGCTACCGCCGCGCATATTCCCGCGACTGCCGGCACCGCCGCGCCGACTTTCTCTTCTGTTCTTGGGCCGTGACTTGTACTGCACTCTCGGACGCTACTGTCCTTTATTCGCCCTCCACCCCTTTGCGCGCACTGCAAATATGTCATGCTCCCGCAAGCTGTGCTTACAATTTCTGGTGGTTGTAGCACTCTGTACATTGCGAACCCGTTGCCTATCCCGACCACTTGACTTCGAGGAGAATCGCTTGGCACGGTTGATGTCATCGATCTCGACGACGCTTCTCGTGTTCTAGATGCCCCTCCCGCGCTTGACATCAACGCCCTCACTCGTCCTATCGACGCAGCCAACAAGACCTCAGCCTACCGGCTTGCTCATTCTGTCGATGTCGCTCTTCCCCCTCTCCAACGCGCCCAGCTTGTGGCCTTGCTTCAGCGCTTCCGGCCGTCCTTTGATTCTCACCAAGACACCTTGGGTCGTCACAACTGAGGTTCGCCACCATATCGACACTGGAACACATGGGTCTTTGCGCCAGCGCCCTTACCACGTCTCCTCCGCTGAGCGCCGCATCATTGATGACCAGGTGAGCGACATGCTACATCGTGGACTGATCCAGCTCTCTCAAAGCCCGTGGGCTTCTCAAGTTGTACTCGTGAAGAAAAGGGATGGTTTCATTAGATTCTGTGTACACTACCGCCGGCTAAACAAAATTGCTCGGAAAGACGTCTACACCCTGCCCCGTAAAGATGGCGCGCTTAATTGCCTGCAGGGAGCAGAGTGCTTTTCTTCGTTGGATCTGAGCTCTGGGTACTGGCAGGTGCCGATGGCCGAAGCTGATCGCCCGAAAACAGATTTCATGATGCCTGATGGGCTGCATGAATTTAATGTGATGCCCTTCGTTTCTACAACGCGCCTGCAATTTTCGAGCGCATGATGGACAACATCCTACGCGGGCTAAATTGGCAAACATGCTTCTGCTACTTGAACGATGTTGTCGTCTTCTCCCACGATATTCTGTCTCAAGTCCTTCGTCTTGAGAGTGTCCTTCAATGCCTCAGTAGCGCTGGCCCGCAGCTAATTTGAAGTAGTGTCGCTTTGGCGCCCGACAGCTGACTATCTTCAGCCACGTCGTGTCCAAGGATGGTGTCCTCTCGGACGCTGCCAAGATCCGGGCAGTTGCTGATTTCACGAAGCCCACCTCCCTGAAAAAACTTAGAAGCTTTATTAGACATTGCTCGCACTTTCGTCGGTTCGTCATTAATTTTGCTGCTATTATCGCCCCACTCACTCAACTCCTCGCCGGCGGCCACGACTTACCAGCCTGGTCCACTGCATGCGACTAAGCTTTTGCAACGCTGCGCCACCTTCTCACCTCTGCTCCAATCTTGCGCCATTTCCACCTTTCTGCCCCTACAGAACTCCACACGGACGCCAGCGGCATCGGTCTGGCTGCCATTCTTGCTCAGCGGAAATCTGGCTCCAATGAGTACGTCGCTGCTTGTGCGAGCCGTGCACTCACAAAATCGGAGACTAATTATTCAGTCACGGAAAAAGAATGCTTCGCAATTATTTGGGCGAACACAAAAATTTGCCCTTGCATATATGGGCGCCCGTTCCCTGTCATAACAGATCACCATGGCCTTTGCTGGTTGTCTTCACTCAAGGATCCTTCCGGCCGCCTCGCTCGTTGGGCTCTCCGTTTACAAGATTACGACATCCAGGTCATTTACCGCTCCGGACAAACACTCCGATGCTGCCGCCCTCTCACGCTCCCCTATGTCCTCTGAACCTGACCAACTTCTATTTCCTGCCTCACGACTTCTTTAAATACGATTGATATGGCTTCTGAGCAGCGCAAGGATCCTTGGATACGTTCTGTTCTGGTTGTCTTAGGCAACCGCTCAGTGTGCCCCCCCTTCTAGAGCACTCCGTCGTCCAGCCCATCACGTTGTCGTGCGTGACCAGCTACTGTACCGTCACAACTACCTATATGATGGTCACAAAGTGCTGCTCGTGATTCCACGGCATCTCCGCGCTGCAATTTGTGCCAGTTATCATGACGACCCGCAATGCGCTCATGCCGGTCTGCTGAAAACGTTTACTCGCCTACGTCTTCGGTATTATTTACGAGGCGTGTACCGTATTCCTCAGTACATCCGCTCTTGCTTAGAATGTCTCTGTCTCAAGAACCCACCACAGCACTCACCTGCTCCTCTGCAACCTTTACCTCACGCTGCACGCCCTGTCGACCGTGTTGGAATCAACCTTTATCGCCCTCATGCTAGCACTTATGCAGGGCACCGGTGGATCATTGTCGCCATAGATCATGCCACGAGCTATGAGGAAACTTCCCTCTTATCAGCTGCAACGGCCTCCGACGTAGCCGGTTTTTATATTTCAGAACATCATTCTTCGCCACGGTGCACCTAGGCAATTTCTCAGTGATCGAAGTCGCGTCTTCTTGTCCGGCGTCTTGGAGGCCCTTCTTCGGGAGTGTCGCATCGTTCACCGTACAACATCTTACCATCCCCAGACGAACGGCATAACCGAGCGCTTTAACCAGACCCTCGGCAACATGATGGCCGAGTACATTTCGTCCGATCACTCAAACTGGGACCACATTTTACCATTCATTACCTCTGCTTACAGTTCTGTAGCGCAAGCAACTACTGGTGTTTCGCCACATTTTCTTCTCTACGGCTGGGAGCCATCTTCCATTATGGACACCATACTCTCTTACCGCGCAGATTCCTCGCAATTTACAATCGTATCTCACGCCGCTGCGCATGCCGAAGAATGCCGTCAACTCGCCCGCTCCTTTACTTCTCACGACCAGCACCGTCAGCAAAGTGCCTGCGCCACTTCTACCTGTCGGCCGTCAGCTTACCTTCCGGAATCCTTAGTTTGGCTTTGGGTGCCCTCCTCCAGCCCGCGTCAGTCGACAAAACTCCTGAGCACATACCACGTTCCCTATCGCGTAGTTCAGCAAACATCTCCAGTTAATTATCTCCTCGAGCCCCTCAAGTATTCGCCTGATCATCGCCGCCGCGGCCGTGAAATTGTCCACTTGGACCGCTTGAAACCTGACTATGACCCCGCTATCATCTCGTGCCCTTAGGCCGCCAGGATGTCGCCTTTTCATCCCGGGGTGTTGTACGACAGACAATTGGGATTTGATGCGCTAGCGGCCAGTGCCGTCGAAGGAGTGATAGCCAACGTAAGATGAAGCTGACGAAGTTTACGACGAAGACGAAGCACACGAACGCTTGGCTACGGGGCTGCGCTGTGTTAACAAGAATTTTGGCTGTCCACATTTCTTGTTTGATTTGCGACTTTACAAAAGTAATATGTTGCTGGCACAGACCGCCCGGGTGGGCACGCTTTCTGCCTTCGATTGTTGGTCTTCGCTTTGCGCTGACAGCTTAACTCGAATCGGTCCACGAGTTCTTATTTCACTCAAAAAACCAGTTTTACCGCGCCAGACCTGAGCTCATGTAAGTCGTAGACCTAAAACATATTTGGGTGTATTTTCTGTCTGTTATCCGTCGGCCATTTTTCACGCTTTTATGAGCACATTTTCTTCGGTAAGTTGTTTGTTAAACCACAACATTAGGCCGTACTTGCTAAAGAGATGGGTGTTTTCAAGTCTTCGCTCAATGCTATTCGTTTTCTGCACAGGGGCAAAACACTCTCCAGGTATGAATTCCAATAGTGTTCACAGTGTGTACAGCTTGATCGTAGCGCTCAGTGCATGACGATCGGTCTCTTCATGTCGGTGTTTGCACTTCGAGATAAACTCTTTTCCCACTAGACCGCATGGTGGAGACTGCAGGCATTACTCAAGGCGTGCAATTCCATCAAAAACGGCCACTCTCACATGTACCTGTTGTCGCCGCCGATTTTACTTGTCTGATTTCTTCCGTGTGCAATAGCTTGGCAGCTGAATATGTAATTCTGAAATTGCTGAACACCGCTCGCTCAGGCGCTGAAACAGCTTCGTGTCACCGTTTATTGCGTCAAGATTTGTTGCATAGTTGTGGCCTTGTCATGCATTTACATCCAAACACCGTTCACGTGCGTTGCCATGTGCACCCATTTTATTGCTGATTTCAAAATGCAACTTTTGGCTATGGACATCACTTTGAGTAAAATTGCGCAGCGCAAAGCTGTTTACGAAAAAATTCTAGTCGTGCTGTACCTAAGAATAATGGACATTATGGGATAGTTGAAGTGAGAAGACAAAAAAGAGCACTACGTCGGAAGACTTTTGCAAAATTTTTTTTCCTTTTCTTCCTCAGTCTTGTCGGGGCACATTTTTGTTTTTTCAACGCGCTGCACGTAACCTTTGCCCTCCTCAAATGATTGTGCAATTATTGACGCAGGAAACTATGAACAAGTGCAAGAGTTAAAAACCACTCAAATCTCGTCGGTGGTAAAGTTTAGGCTCCGTTCATACCCAATGGCTTAAGTGCTACTAGCGTTTTGATCGGGACGAGATCATAGTTCGTCAGACGAAGTTTATTACGAAAAACAGTTCCTATTATGTTAATGATAATGCGTGTTCTGTTTCTTGAGGATGGACAATGTTTGATATGTTATCCCACATAGTGGTCGCATCAAATAATGCGGTGAAGTATCAGAGCTCATGCTAAATGCCGCAGCGCTTGATGGCACGACTGCGTTCGTATTTACACAGCCATAGAAAGGTTGAATGATTACTTTTTATGCTCGAAGCTGAACACATATCGAAATATATTAGTGCTTACTCCAAGCAAGAAATATTGTCCAGCCCCTCAAAACAGCAGCTCCCAAAACTTTCTATAAAGCTAGCATCGTGCGCCTACTAAAAAGGAATCGCAGCATCTTCGCAGGCTGCACCACTATTTTCAGCTGAGGTGCCCAACAACGGTACTAGTAGTTCCGTTAGAACGGAACACATTCAATTAACCTACCTAAATCTTACTTCCATCCGCATTAACAATATAGTGAATCCTCTGTTAGCTATATCACCTGTGTGTGGCTGTATCGCCTTCGTTATCGCCAGTACAGCTGTATCGCCTGGATTAGCTATACTGCCTTGTATAGTAAGCACAGAGGGAGTTTAGAGCCACCTTTTAGCTCCAGAGTGTTATTGTGCGAATTAATCACAATTTTACAAGTCCTATTAGGTGGCAAACATGATTATCGCCTGTATTAATGCACCTGTATCCGTTCGCTTTTTATGAACGCCACGGTAAAACGTCCTCGCACTAACTTCCATCTGCTTCACAGGTTCTGGAGAAGAGAAAACGTTATTTCTTTCACCATGCTTGCTAAACAGACACAGATGTCTTATACAAGCCGAGCAGAAAGTTGGGCTAGTGGGTTGATATGCATACAGAAGTATTTGGCACGGAAAAACGAGGACAAGAATAAAGAGAGAAAGACGAGCGATACTCACGACTGAGAGTTTACTCCAGACATATGCTAGAATAAAACGAAAACTGACAAGAACAAAACAATGAAGCCATGATCATCACCTGTTCCTCCGTGTATCCAAATGATTTAGTCAAGAACAGACAATCGCTATCAGAGAAGCGGACGGAAGTCTGACTAATGCACTTATCTCCGCTGATGCGCATTTGGAAGGCTTTCATGAGCTCACGCGTGAGTTGATCCCTGTGTCTGAATAGGAAGGTCGTTTTGACGAAAAGGGCTTTGCACTGGATTTTCTTTTTCTTGTTGTTTTTGCTACACGTGCGGCAATGTTTAGAGAGATCATCAAGCGAATCTGCGCCCCAATAGTCTTCGGTGTTCTAATCTTTCTTTGACGCATTGTCCACTTTGGCCGATGTATAGTGCGCCACAAGATAACGGCAATTTAAACACAACGCCCCCCCCCCCCCCCGCACACGTAACGAACGAGGCTTTCTGTTTCATGCTGCATTCATTTTTCTCTGTCGTGCCTTCGTTTCGCCTCCTTCTTTCATCCGGCTGTCCACCTGTGAACAGATGGCTCCCTAATTTAGAGGGGCATCAAACATATTCGGAATGATCTAACTAACGCCCTGCTACATTTTTAAGTGCATATGCCAATCTGAGCAGGTATGGTATGCCGGCAACACTTCGACGCGCTGTTTCTGGAATCGGCGTTCTTTAATTATTTTTGTCATACCGCAGTGATGCATGGTGTCAGTCAAATTATACTTAGTGATCGCTGACTGACGCAGGAATGACTAATACTGCATTGAGGAAAAGAAGAATAATGATGGGCCGTATGCACATCTGAGAATTACTTTTGTGCTTAACGTGTAAATATTTTCCGATTTATGACTTTCAAATTTATTTCGCTAGCCCACTTTTCACAAGAAGATGAAGTTGGCAAGGACAGAGTTTTTGTTTCAGTGCGGTGCGCTATCATCGGTTGATCAGTTGATAGTCACTACTTTAGGATATTTCAATCATTTCATTTCATTTTATTCCTACTTTTGCCATACCAAATATTAAAACACTGACTGAACCCATAGTCAGATGATATTAAGCGGTTCAGAAACAAAATACATGACGGCAATGACACAGCACTTGCGTAAAATGAAAAGCACAAGATCACAACGAAAGACCAAAAGACAGCATACAATGAGGAGAAAATAAAATATGTGCATTTTACAGCAGAATGAAAAAGGTTTAATGAACAATATGGTGCACCAAACACAAACCGAAATCGACTGTCACATAGGTCATATAAAGCTCATATATTACATTCTTAGTATTTTAATTGTTTCATGGGACTGTTTTTTTTTCAGGCATAAAGCTTTCGAAACCTTGGCTTCTGAATACTGCGCCAATCGTTCGCTGTAGATTGTAAGGATTCTGGCGACCGCGCGTCTGGGTTAGCTGCGTAGTTGGCCCGGGACACCTGCAGCCGGGGTCCCTGCATAGCGATTGGCATCTTGGTTCCCACGGCCTGTCCCCGCTTGGGTTATTGGATTCGAGACGGAGGACTCTGCCGCCGTTTGTAAACGACATTGTTCCCGGAAGATCAATCCGTGTGGTACGGAGGCAGTTAGCGACCGCCAGCCCGAGCAGGGGTGGCTTACCCATTCTACTGTGGCAGCTCACCGGCGCCTCGCCCATTCGGACTTCCCGAAAGACTTGTCCGGCTTGACAGCGTGAGAACTCTCGTTTGGACGCGAAGACAACGCTCTCTCTGAGGGGGCGATGGTCCAGCGGCACTCTCTCTCTCTCCGGCGAGACATGAGAGGGGTTATGCCCCTATGTGAAGTGGTGTGTTTACGAAAGCGCAAGTTAGGCCACGCCCAACCTGGCGAAGAGCTCCTCGAACCTGGGGAATCCTAGGGACCGGACCTTTATAAAACCGGACGACGAGTGCCGTGAGGAAGGATTCGTCGATCATCCTCAGATCTTCTCAGATCCTCCGACCTTCCTCCATCACCCTTCATTGGGTTCGTAAAGCTTGTAAATAATGTAAATAAACCCCATGTACAGTTTCCTTCATAACCAAGTCCGACAACGTCATTGGTAGAAGGGACCTGCGGCGCCGCAAGAGTCAGCTTACTCAAGGACCCCTCATCACAAGCAACTCGTTGGCAGCAGCTAGGATGGACCGTGCGACATCGTGCTTTCTAAACCGGTAAGCGTTTCGGCATTTTGCTATAGGATTCGCCAGGCTTCAGGTTTTTAGAGAATAATCTAGAATCACTGGAAAGTGTATGTCAATTGAGAATGAGTAATCTCACGACATTTTGCAGATAGCATAGCCAAAGCGGAGGAAGCGTTGTCATGGACCTTATGAAATTGTCAAAGCCGGACTTGCTGTTGTTATGCGAGGAACTGTCAATAGAAGTACAGAGCAAAATTGCAACACCTGAAATATGCAAAACAATTCGTAAACACGCAGAGGACGATCAGGTGGTAGATACGTGGAATTTGGTACGGGAGGAAACAGCACGCAAAGAGAAAACCGATCAGGAGGAAAAAAGAAAAAGGGAAGCGGATTGGGAAAAAGAGAAGGAACGGCAAAAATGGAAAGCTGAAAAAGAAGAAAGAAATCTAAAGCGAATGCAGCTTGAAAACGAAAATCGAAAAAAAGGCAACAGTACGAGAGCCGAGACTCCTGAAAGAGCAAGTGATGTACAAACATATAGGATGAACAGATTCATGCAGCCCTATGAAAGTGGAAGGGACATAGGATTGTACCTGGGAAACTTTGAGAGAACTTGCGAAAGGGAGAACTTTGCTCGCAGTACAAGGCCGCAACGGCTTCTGACACTCTTGCCATGTGAAGTAGCTGAAGTCATATCGAGACTTAGCACACAACACGCAGCTTACTACGAAAAAGTGAAAGCCAGCCTGCTAAAAAGGTTCCGGCTGTCAGCCGAAGCTTTCCGACAGCGCTTCAGGAGCACAATGTAAAACGATAGCGAGGGCTATCCGGATTTAGCGTATTGCCTAAAGACTTATCTGCTAGAGTGGCTAAAAGGAGCCGAGGTTTACGAAAGCCGAGACAAAATCATCGAGTGCTTTTGCCTTGAGCAATTTTACCGAAGCATTCCGCAAGTGGTGAAACTGTGGGTTCAAGACAGCGAAAAAGTCGACACAGCTGAAAGGGCCGCTGAGCTAGCAGAGGAGTACGTTTCGCGCAGAAGGTCGAGCACTGAAGAGGGCGCGTGCACACGCTCGAAACGCGATGCGAGATAAAGTGCCTAGCAGAAAGACGCGAAGTGCTAGAAGTTCGGAGCAATCGGAGGCAACAAAGGTAGCGCAAGAAAAGCATGAAGAACAGGCAAAGAGACAGGGAGCAGACAAAGCCGCGAAAAAAGAGTTTGAGGCTAGTAGGCCATTCCGTTGCTACAACTGCAATGGTGTCGGGCACTTTGCAGCCAAGTGTACAAAGCAACGTTTGGTGTTCTCGTGCGTCGAGGATAACACCTCTAATCTAGAGCTCCTTAAGCCATACCTGCACGAGCTGCACGTTAACGGGAAACCGTGCAGAGTGCTTCGTGATAGCGCCGCGACGATGGACGTTGTCCATCCGTCTTACGTTTCAGCAGACGATTTTACGGGAGAAGTCTCTTGTATAAAACAGGCAGTAGAGTAACACAGTGTATGCCTTCCCATAGCTAGAGTGAGAATTTGTGGACCGTTCTGAGAGCTAATCACTGAGGCCGCAGTTTCGAAGGCCGTGCCACTTAAATATCCTTACCTTTTCTCGAATCCATCAGACCAATTGCTAACCGAGAAAGGCCAGAAGCACGGAAGCGGGGTGATACAAGCTTTGAAAGGTCGAAAACTCGCCAGATCGCATCTCAACTAAGTCCGATTCCCGAATTTCAGGTAGCCAGAGACGCATCAGCCAGCATATCGTTGCAAACAAATGAGGAGGGAAGGGAAACAACGAGGAATGAAAGCCAGACAGCAGACCGAGCAGATGAGCGACCAGGGACTTCAACCACTAAGGCGGTAGAGGAGGCAGAAAACGCTGAAGGAACCGTTTTATTTCCAACATCGCGTAGTTTTTATCGCCTTCTGGATGTGAACAGGGGGTTTGTAATAAAAGAACAAAGCAGGATCCTACTTTGGAAAGACTGCACCTTGCAGCTAAAGAGGGCATCGCGAGACGCTACATAACGATGCATGAGAAGGGAGGCCTACTATACCGACACTACCAGGACAGAAAGGCAAACCATTTGATCAGCTGGCCGTGTTCGAAAAATGCAAAGCGGCCGATGAGCGCCCTTGGTGCTTCTATTGCGGTGAGGCCAGCCATATTCTTCGTCACTGCCCGTACCGACGTATCCGTCTTCGAGGATTTGCCGTTAACGCCCCACGACCACGCTTTGGACAACGTCCGCAGGAAATCGACGAGTACCTGCGTCGAAAGGCGAACACGCCGAACCGCCTTTCGCGCTCACGATCGCCGTCCACCTCGCGCTTTCCGTCACCACGCCGCAGTCACGCAGCCGCGGTACGAGGAAGGTCTCCCAGCCCCCTTGGGTTGAACTAAAGGCAGAAACCTCTGGAGGTGAAGATGCTCACGAGCGAAACGCCGAAGATCCTCCACCGACCACGCCCCATGAAGATGCAACACTCGCTACGCCGACACCGAACAGAATGAGAACCCCGACCACAACGCGAACTGCAGTCAAGACGACGCCGCCACGCAGAAAAGCTTTGACGACACGCCCCACCCGCGATTCGCCTACGCGAGGAAGCCGTGACCCAACAACGAGGCTGAATTGCAATGCAAGATCCAGGACATCCGACTTAGAAGTGAATATCACCAGCCGGAAAGTTACCGCTCTAGTCGACACAGGAGCAGATTACTCGGTGATGAATGGAACATTCGCTGCGCACCTGAGGAATGCCACGACCGCGTGGGACGGCCCATATATTCGCACCGCAGAGGGCCACCTCAATACGCCATCAGGACGATGCACAGAGCGAGTGACTGTCAAAGGACATACCTATCCTGCGTCCTTTGTTGTGCTACCGCAATGCTCCCGCGAAGTTGTTTTGGGCATGTATTTCCTCAATGAGCATCAGGTTATCATCGACCTGTGATCCAAGTTGATCAGGCTTTTGACGGACAAGGCCATCCCTTCGATGAAAATTGGAAAACCACGTTGCCCTTAGTGTTTTGGAGGAAGAAGTGAGCATCCCACCCCGTTCAAGAGTTATCGTGACCGTAGGGGCCACGAAAGTCATTAAAGATGAAGCAATCAAAAGTGGGAACATGCAGTTGCTTCTAGGCTGCGGAATCAGCATTGCAAGAGGCATCGCAATTTCTGGAATGGCCAGGCCGAAGTACTGCTGTCTAACTCCAGCTAAGAATACCGGCACAATAACAGAGGAACGACGATTGCTTTATTCGATGAAATAACCAACGTACGAGGCTCCTTCGTCCTCTCCGACCCCTCCGCAGAAGATTCGCCTGACCAAGAGAACTCGCCCACTTTCGACATCAACCCAGCCCTGCACCGGAAAAGACGAGACCAGATCCGCAATCTGCTTCAAGGCTACTGAGAGTGTTTTTCGGCATCGCCGAAGGAGCGGCAAACGCCAATTGTCAAGCATCGCATTATAAGGCACCAATACGTCTGACCTCTCCGTCAAAGCCCCTACCGTGTGTCACCGCGAGAACGGCAAGCCATCCGGGACCAAGTCGAAGAAATGCTTCGCGACGACGTCATCCAGCCATCAAACAGCCCATGCACGGCACCGGTTGTTCTAGTGATAAAGACGGCGCACTTCGATTCTGCGTGAATTACCGCCGCTTGAACAACATAACAAAGAAGGACGTCTACCTCCTTCCCCGCATCGACGACACACTGGACCGCCTCTGCAACGCCAAATATTTCTCATCGATGTACCTCAAAAGCGGCTACTGGCAAATTGAGGTCGACGAAAACGATCGCATTCATCACTACGGATGGGCTGTTTGATTTAAAGGTGATGCGATTTGGTCTCTGTTCCGCACCAGCGACGTCTCAGCGAGTAATGGATACAGTGCTGGCAGGCCTGAAGTGGCAAATTTGTCTGGTATATTTAGATGATATCGTTGTCTTCACGTCGAACTTTGAAGAGCACCTCAAAACACTTCGAACAGTACTAGACGCCATCAAGTCGTCTGGCCTAATCTTGAAGGCAGAGAACTGCCACTTTACCTACGAAGAGCTGGTGTTTCTAGGCCACACCGTTAGCAAGGAAGGAGTACGCCCAGACCCGCAGAAAACAGCTGCTATTGAACAGTTTCCAGCGCCGGCCGAAAAGAAAGCAGTGCGCAGATTCCACGGCCTGTGCGCATATTACCGATGATTTGTGAAATCTTTTCGCTCATCGCCGAGCCCCTGACAAAACTGACGAAGGCAGATGTGCTATTTAAATGGGGAGCACCGCAAGCAGAAGCCTTCAAAGAACTTCAGGGTCGTTTACAGTCCCCACCGACTGTCGTGCATTTTGATGAAAGCGCCAACACTTAAATTCATACCAACGCACGCAGCTTGGGCCTAGGCGCCATCCTCGTTCAATGAAGATACGGTCTGGGGAAAGTCATCGCATATTTTAGCCGTTTCCTTTCCAAGCCCGAGGATAACTAATCGAAGACTGAGAAGGAGTGCCTTGCCATCACCTGGGCTACGTTGAAATTCCGCTCCTACTTGTACTTGTACGGACGACCGTTCTGTGGCCGCCTCGCTCGATGCAGTCTGCATCTCCAGGAGTCTTACGTGACCGTCGTTTGCAACTCCGGACGCAAGCACTCTGACGCCGATTGCCTCTCACGAGGCCCTGTAGATGCGCCACCGCCGGACGACAATGAGGACGCCTACCTAAGACCCATCAGCTCCAGCTCTTTTGCCCCGCAGCAACGCTCGGACCCCGACCTAAAATGCCTCATCGAGTACTTGGAAGGCAGAGTTTCTTCAGCCCCTGCCTCATTCAAGCGAGTACTCTCTTCCTTCTATGTACAGAAAGATGTCCTCATGAAAAAACTTCGCAGCCAACAAACGAGCCTATTTCCTTTTTGTACCTGCTTGTCTCCGCGAAGAAGTTCTGCGCACCTCACACGACAAGCCGAAAGCTGGATATCTCGGGTTTACTCGCACCCTCCGACGCATGCAAGACAAGTATTACTGGCCTGACAGTCTGCCGATGTCGCACACTATGTGAAATCCTGCCGAGATCGTCAGCGACGAAAGACCTCTCCAACATAAGCAGCAGAATCTCTGGGCCCCATTCAACCCCCCTGAAGGCCCTTTCAGCAGATCGGCATGGACTTGGTTGGTCCTTTCCCAAAGTCAACGACTTAAGTGGATCGTCATAGCGCCCGACAATCTGACCCGCTACGCCGAGGCAAAAGCCCCACCGAATAGAACAGCAGCAGAACTCAGCAAATTTTTCGTGGAGTGCAATTTTCTGCGACATGGCGCCCCCGATGTGCTCATCATGGACAAAAAGTATGGTGGGGCAACCTAAAAAGAATGTAAACAATTAAGCCGCTGCCTGTGCCACTGTGTATAACAGGCTGGCTAATCATGGACAGAGGAACAGCATTCCCCGCGGAGCTAACGCCAGCCATCCTGCGTTACAACCAAACTAGCCACCGGAGGACAACTCCCGCAGACCAACGGGCTGAACGGGCGCCTGATCAAAACCATCGCGGATATTCTCGCCATGTACGTCAATGCCGAACAAAAGGCCTGGGACACCATCCTGCCGTACGTCGTCTTCGCCTACAGCACCGCAGTGCAGGAGACCACCCAGATGACGCCTTTTAGGTTCCTGTGTGGCAGGGAGGCAACAACCACGCTAGACGCCATGCTGCCCTATGTTACAGAAGAAGAGAACGTCTACGTTGCCGCCTACCTTCAACGCGCAGAAAAGCTCGAAGGCTTGCCCGATTACGGATCAAAGATCAGCAGCGGTCCGACGCCAGAAGCTATAACCTACGAAGACGCAACGCGGAATACAAGCCAGGAGACTAAGCCTGGGTTTGGACGCCCATTCGCCGCCGTGGATTGATTTAAAAGCTTTTGTGCCGCTATTTTGGCCCGTACGAGGTTCTTCGTCCGCTAGCGGAACTGGATTATGAAGTCATCCCTGACGCAATGACCGCAACCCAGCGGTTCCGCGTACGCCCAGAAATTGTTCATGTCGTCCGTCTGAAGCCCTGTATGCGCGCCAAAGGACGATGCATTTCCACACTGTTTATTTTCGCACGATCCGTTTTATTTGTTGCTAGTCGCATTATTTGCTGTAATGCATCGCGTCGATGCTTCTTTTGAGAGGGGAGTAGTGCCGCGAATCTTTGTAGTGTTTGCTCCTACTTCAAATATGCCACCACGCCACTTTATCACTTTGTTTGCGACGCAAGACTTGACAAGATTGATCTCGATTGATCGCAGCCAGGCACAGCTGATTCTACGTTGTTCCGGAATGTATTAGTAATTGCGCACGCTTTATCTCGTAAGTTCGCTATCAGCTTTAAATTGAGCACGGCCGACAGCGGCGGGCATTCTGTTCGAAACCGCCCAGCACGCTTGTCGCTTCACCGCCACCGAGTGATTTAGTCCATTGTGGGCACAAGTCAGCCCAATATACAGTTTTCTTGTAGAAGACCATTTGTCCCTCTTCATCGCTCCTTCGATTGACGTCACCACTACGTGACAATATTATATTGCTAAGGGTCTGACTAGCGCAACGAAATCTTCCATTGTTTGTTGATTTTGTGAGCCATCTTTTGTATTCCCGCAGTGTGTTCCATCTGAATCTGCCTCTAAGGAGATCTCTCGTCATTAGAGGGAGTATACATTTTTCTGAACCCTAACAGTGACAAGGACAATGGTTGCAAAGCACTTTGAATAAATAACCATGTTATATGGTTTATAGGGTTTAAGGTCCCAAAGCAACTCTGGTTATGAGAGACGCCGTAGTGAAGGGTCCCGGAAATTTCGACCACCTGGGGTTCTGTAACGTGCACTGACAACGCACTGTACATGGGCCTGTAGAATTTCGCCTCCTTCGAAATTCAACCGCCGCGGCGGGGATCGAGCCCGCGTCTTTCGGCTCAGCAGCCGAGCGCCATAACCACTGAGCCACCGCGGCGGCTTAAATAACCGTGTTTTGTGACAACATTCAAACTGCTTGTCGTGTAAGCATTAGGTTGTATTTTTACATTATATTTTGTTAAAATTTCACTTGTGTCTGGAATCCCTTAGAATATTGTCGTAAAATACTTGTTTTTTGTGTCAGTTTAACAATTGCGATTGATATGAATTGTGCGCGCTGCATGGATCTCTTTTTCCTACTGTTTGGTGAGATATGATTAGGATGATTGAAATATTGAAATGTGCAGTAAGTCTCTTTCCTTGTTGTTGTACAATTTTTCTTCCTTTTTCATTTCAGCTCAGATGACATAATAATTGTCAAGAAATTTTTCATTATTTGCAGCCAATTTGCATTACTGCCATCTCCTCAAAAACATGAAAATTGGATATTTTCTTACTTTTGCCTTTTAAAAACATGCTCAAAAGAGAAAAAGCAGTCACTCATACCAAAGCACTGGAATAACTAACGGGTACTTCATAACTTGCACCTAGAAGCTAGATTTCTTCGAGGGAAAGAAGCCACTCTAATTAAGAAAAGCTAACTTGCATTTTTGATGCTTCATTTGTTGTTTTAGCAAGTGGTATTTTTATGTAGGGAATAGTAAAGTTTTCCTCTCACCTCAGTGATTAGGGAAATTTTAGTGAAATATGGTCACTTAAAATAGGAAAACTTTATTCTAGAAAAGGTACCTATCTTGACACGTTCCTGCACTGCGTCTTGCAGCCTCAATCTCCACCAGACATCAGAGCGTATACTTTTCTTCATATTTCACTGTACTTGCCTGACTGTTTTACCAGCATGTTTAGGACGATACGATCATTAGCTGGAAAGATGCAACTATTTGTGTTACTAATGGTTACGTTTGTTATTTTTGAGTTCTTTGTGCTAATAAAGACTGGTACCTGGAGTTGTTTCCATCTTCAACAAAAAAATGGCGAGTGTAGTTTCTCATTAGTACCTGGTGCTTTAGCAAAGTGACACATCTCCTGCACAGTATATATATATATATATATATATATATATATATATACGTTGATAAATAAAAGTGTCTTTGTAGAAGTGCCCACTTCTCTTAAATCTTTATTCTGTGGAGCCAACGCAACCTACGTTCGTAACATTCTCTACTATGGCTCCTGCTCGCACTTCATCAAGACACGTCCTTTGGAAATTCCCCGTCGAGAGCCCAACTACCGCCATCATCGGGGACTCTCAAGTTAAATACTTACATCAGCACTTTGATCCTGCAATCCCGCACACCCCAGCATTTATCTGCCAACCTGGTGCCAAAATTGAAGACATCCCCAACCTCCTGGATTGGGTACCTCGAGGTGTGTCGGACATCGTCCTTCACGTCGGAAGCAACGACGGCGCAATCATGGATGCCGCCACCGCCGCAGACCGGTACGTGCAACTAATACATCAAATCAGAATAGGAAGACCGGATATCATTAACATTTTTGCAACGCTCGTGCTTCCTCGGGCTCCAAATTTGCGAAGGAATTCAACCAACAGGCCTCCAGTGGTAAAGATCAACCAGAAGGCCCAGACCTTTAATGCCCTTCTTGTCGACATCTGCCGACGAGAGCAGAACACCTTCTTCGTAGACCACCAAATGGAAATGTTCCACCCTAGCACAGTTCTGTCTGCAGATGGCGTGCACCCCAGCTTCGGTGGAGTCTCGCTGCTGTCATGTAATATATATATATATATATATATATATATATATATATATATATATATATATATATATTATTCAGCCACTACCCCTGTGAGATCTGCTACGCGGTCCATTATACGGCCTCTTGCCCTCACTCTCAAGTTTGCTTTGAAGGCGGAGTTTATACATCCTCGCCCGCTTTGTGTCCTTATATTGACAAGACTGTTTCATTGTAAGCCTGCCCTGACGAAGGGAATACCATTCCCGAAACTGTTGGCACAATAAACCTTTAAAACGAACAGTCGCGTTTGTCGTAATACTGTACTTACACTTGTAAACTGGCGCATTGGAACCCCTACAGAATATATATATATATATATATATATATATATATATATATATATATATATATATATATATATATATCAGCCGCCTCAAGCAGACGCCTCTTCAGACTTCCTGTCTCAAATGTGCGTCACTTCCGGCACGCACTAATGGCGCCCGTTTTGCAGCTTCGGTTTTAAAAACGCCTAATTTTGCATGCCCCGTGCTCAGTAACCGATGAAAGCTGGAAAGTAATATTTTTTGGTAACATACTCCAGAGGTATACTTTTCCAAACTAATATTTCTGATCTTGGGAAAATTTCGGTCAAGTTGGCCTTTAAAGGAGGGCCACACACTAAGGGTATTGTTGAGATGGGGCAAACGATGAACTCGAGAGCTAAATGGTGTAGGCGTGGGCACACTGATTAAGAACTGAGTTTTTCAGCAGAGAGAAACATTTATTGGTAAAATGGTTTTTTTTTAATGTGATGTTATGAGTAGCGTACTTATGAAAGAACAAAGCGAGAAAGGCTTTGCTATCATTTGTCATTCCTTTATGGCCGGAAGACGCGATTTTGTTCCTCGAGACATGTAGACACTGAACTTCTGTCCAAAGTAAGACTTGTATGCGTGGTAGCTGCGCTACCATCACGTTATCTTAAGACATATTGCGCAGAGGTTACCTCCCTAACGGTAAAGGTTTTTCTTGAGGAATGTTATCTTGGGCCGGCTGCGCTACCTTTGAGAGCAGAAAACGCTGGGGCGTATATACAGCAGAGGGAAAAAGCGACAACTCGCCTTCCCTCCGCTCTCGTCTTGACGTCCTCCGCTTTTTTGTAAAGGGTAGGGTTTTTTCTTTTCATGCAGTGCTCACGAGAGGCAGACGCTTCATTTTCTTCAAGCGTCGCTCTAATTGTGAGCATTGTAAAATAAAGAGAAAAAAATGCTTCCCATGCGGTGTAGCGCTTTGCCTCCCTATAGCGCTTTGCGGCAGTAGTTGCGGTATGACAGTAAGTGAAACAGCATGTATTTGCTGCGCGCAGCAATAAACGTTGTTGAAGTCTGCGCTCTGGGGTGCCTCCCCTCTTGTCCGTCTTCGTCTTTGCGCTGTTAATGAAAGCATTAAATACCAACTCGCCCAGCAATTTATTTTGTTAGAACAGCAAAAAAGAACAAATTTTAATATATGTTCTAGGCATGCAAAGCAGTCTCCGCTGCGAGCGTTGTTAAGCACGTTCTTCGGTCTTTATGATAGATTACACAGTACATTCCTCTACCAATGTGGAAGGAAAATGAAATTCATAAAACAATAAATTCAGATAGACACATAGATGCTACAAAACAGAGCATTAACTAAAATAAATTAAGGAATTCGATTGCAGTCTGTACGCGGGAAAATGTCAAAAAGACATCCGGAACATTATCAATGAGATGTATTTTGAAATATGCCACTTCATTTTTAATCAAGAAATGAAAGCATCAAAACTGCATTTTAAGGAGCCTGAAGCCATCTAGACGTTCCTTTTAAAGTGGCGTGCAAAATAATTTAGCATTTATTTCACTGTAGTACTTCACTTCAGTGAAGCTTGGAGTCGGCCAGGGAGGATAGACGAATAAATTCTTGAAGTAATTTTCAGTTTTTCCGCCGTGAATGTGAGTCGCGTTATGGTTTAAGTTTGCGGCGGCGTAGTCAGAGGATTTTGCCAATACGCTCGCGATGGGTCACGCCACACCCAATTTAACGAAACATTTTGCACCCTCTTTATTACATCTCAAGTTCTTAATGAGAGGAAACTGTTACAGAGCTTACGGATAAACTTTACAGAGCAACAGACAGTATAATTTCCCTTCTTTATGTTTATGTATTAATGTTGGCGACAGCCGAAAAGATACTATTTATATCTCACTGTCTACTGCTAAAGAAGTTGCGGCGGTATCTACAATTCCTAAGCTAAACGAGCAAAAATGGATTAGTTGCCAGCAGCCTGAAGTTCGCGGAGCGCCTCTAAAAACGCTGGATATGTAACTCATCCCAAAAATATATCGTGGATCTTTCTGAGGTAGAATGATAAAAACAAGGCTCCTTTTTTTAAATATGATGTCTCTATCGCCAGTTTGTTGAACAGGGTGACCGTTATAGAAATTAATGTCCTCCGCAACCTGCACTCTAATTGCCCATAATATATTGTCCTCCTGCTTATTCCTAGGTGTTACTATTCTTCCGTAGACAATTTGAAGCAGTGTGCAGTGGCTCGCGAACGCGGTGGAAAAATTTAAAGAAGTCAGCCGTATTCAAAACGTACAGAAAATTGCAGGTATGGCCTTGTCTTTCTGCAACAGAGCCTTCCCTAGGGTTTCACAAGCGACTGTACCAGGCAGAACTTACTCACAACTTGAGATCCTGGGTTCATCACTAAGAGATTTTTGTGGGTTTTCCTGTATCCGACAGGACTTGCTCACAACTTAAAATCCTGGCTTCATCACTCAGAGATTTTTCAGGGTTTGCCTGGCCTGGTCCTTTATAGTAATAATATACATACTTCGCAGATATCTAAACAAACGACTCGTAACAGTGTAATATACAAATATGAGTGTTTGAAACAAATCACATCTGAACTTAGTTGGCATAATCCCACTGATGTACTTTGTTATAAAGCGCAGAGAACGCTTGCATGTCTAAAATGCCTTTTAAAGAATGGCCGTAAACAGTAGAAGTTAACAGCTTATAAAGTACTACTCAGGTGTGGGCTTGTTTTTCTCATATAATATGCTCAGAGCAGAGTTTGAGAACAAGGAGGAACTTATTTCTTGGTCCTAAGACGGCTCCGATTTTGAATATAGAAGAAAAACCTTGGGATCATCTAAGCAGAACATGTTCAGGAACATGACGTCGACCTTGCAAGCGAGAGCCCCTCAGTCAAAAGGAAATTCATCGTAGCTGGCGAGTTTCCTTGTGCTTTTGCTGGAATGCATAGTAGGATGTGCGAAGTACGCAATAAAATGTGCGGCTAGGACGAGATTAGCGCTTATAAAGCATATCCTATTCTCTCGATCTGATTAAGTGTAGAAGCTGTATTTTTTAACCAAAACAAAATACTTGGAAGGCGCACATGTTCTGTGTGATGTCAGTGCAAGCCAAGGAACCCTAGCCGATCTTTCAACTTTTAAATCCGTTGTTTTTTTCTGCTCAGTTTCGTTGTGCATTTCATGCATGAGACTTGGAAACCATTTTATTGCAATGCCATCGCAAGCACACAAATGCTCGACGCAGATTCCGACTTGAAGAGTGCAGTTATGTACATTTCGGGTATTTCTATGATAATGAAAATGCGCACCTCGCTAAGATGAGGAATGGCTAAATCATTAAACGACCGCAGAAGGGGTAAATAATTACCGCCCGTCATTCGTGATCTAAGCAATATTAGACGACTGGATGTGGAATGCACCACACACCAGAAATGAACACATCACACACGTCAGACACCGCAGAAATTATGACTCGTTTGCTCGAAAGCCAGCGGTGCGCTTGGACTGGCAACGCCATGTTATAGAACGAGATGTACCAGGCGATCGCTAGTGGTCTCCTTGATTAATTATTATTTGCTAACTAATATGTGTGAGGAATCGGGCCTCGGTCTCTGTATGCGTCTGCAGTGCTGTAAGCTTATCTAATCAGCATTTCATGCGGGAGGCACTGGGTTCGACCCTCAGTGCAGCCGGGTACTCACAGGTGATACATGGGTACAAGCTTTCCCCTGGCATGGTGTTCGGCTTATAAGGGGTGAAATGCTTGGAAAATGGGTCTTGGACACCACCTTCAGTAACCGAAAATACCTTGTGCGATGGCGCTCTTTGGTCATAGATGCCCTTGCGCCATAAATAATTTATAATAATCATCATCGTCATCTCATTAGCTACATATCGAGATTATAATTATTTCAAAGAAATGCTATCAGATTTATCTGCAGCGGCCGGGATCGAAGCCACGTCTTTCGGGTCAGCAGCCGAGTACCATAGCCACCTAGCAACCGCAGAAGCACATTATAAGAATAAATCAGAAAAATAAGCTCGAGAAAAACTGCCTGACTATGTCGCTTTATACTGCTGTTGTATTCAAATGCCCTCGATCTGTTCGCGCTACGTCTCTAAAAAACGAGACCACTGTACTTTAAATGAAATCTACAGAGCAAAAAATGAAATCGATAAGAATATTAATAGCAAAAAACTTACTACCCATACAAAATAGGTGCAAAAATCAGAAAGGAGGTAATAAATTTGCGTGAAGGACAACTAAAAAAGTGCTTAAATAATTCACACTGTGACTCAATCTCAATGATAAATGTAAATCCTGGCAGAAAACAAAACGAAAAACCAGAATCACCACAGCAATGCACGAAAAAAGAAATAAAGGTATGGTTAGAAGATAAGCGGAGAGCATCTTAGACGACTCTAGGAAGAAAATGTTTGATAAGAATTAAAGACCCGCTTAGTTCCACTGCAGTAATATTCAGACGGGATGAGCATTCCCATCACGAAAGTCCCAGATGGTCCTAGTCTTTTTGTCGCAGTCAAGAGGAGCTCTCCGAGCAGTGCTACGGGATTTCAAGTATGTTTAAGGTTTTTCTAAACACCGCCTGAAGGTCAATGTTTGGATTGATGCTTTTCAGTGGCACTTAAGCTCCGAATATCGTTTCGGTTGTGTTTGACAGCGAATTGTAGTTTTGTGAAATAACATGAATATGCTCATTTAAGAATGATTCTCACATAGCGATGACATATTATTGATGCAAATCCTAAAGGAAGGTAAAATTATTGGGCCTATGTTGAATTTTTTTGCGTCAGGCTAGGATCTTTGGAAGGAATTCTTGGCAACTTGCGACATAGAATCCGTACGGTCAACTAGCTTTGGTGAAATGGCACTCAAGTAATCTACCCCGAAGATGTTAGGTATGAAGTTAAATGACATTATTTAGTGAGTACTTGAAGGCCATGTGTTGGTACTTAAGGTAATTGAAATTTATATTACTATATCCTGCGGAGAAGAGTTTTTTTGAGCTTTCAAGATCACAGAATAATAAGCATATCTCACACATACAACAAATGAGATTAAGATCACCTTGATAAACTTGCTTTCTCTAAGCAGATATTGATGGTAAAGTTATCTAGTGTTAATCGAATTGAAATATCATTTCGGCACTTCAATCGTCATTTATTGAGAAGAGGAAAGAACAAGCAACTAATTTCGCATAACTGCTGCTGCCGTGAACCTGTACATGAAATCTTTAGTAAATATGTAAGCAGCACTCGCATGCATGACATTTGCTATTGAACGAATGTTTTGTGCCATTGTGATAACAGGGCATATTGATCCTCCCCCCTCTTCACTCATCATTTCTAGACATCTAGATAAAAAATGTAGGGGCGAGGGTGCTAAAAGCCGCACAATTTAATGCGGTGTCTAAATACTACTGCAATCATTGACGGCGTCGGTTATCAGAAACCAAACGAAGTTCTGACTACTTTGTCATGAGCTCGAAACGCGTCCTGGTTTCATATTGCACAAATTTCGCAACCGTGCTGTTACATGAGAAAGCTTTCAACTTTTAGAAAAGCTTGAATTTCTAATGTTGCTTGAAAGCACAGGGGAGCTCAGGAGCTCCTTTAAAAGCAGATTGGCTTGTTGTTGGAGAAACTGCAGCGCAGCGGAAGAGAAGACCAAATACGTGTTTTAGTCTCTATTACTTTCTTTTTGCTCTTCTGAATTCTCAACCAACGTTAAACAAATATTAACAGCCTAGTTGAAATGGACCACTTTGCAGTGCTTAGCAATATATTCATAAGAAACAAACATATTGTTTTTCTGTTTATATACTGTGCGCCTACTCGGCACACAGAACTTTGACAAGGTATCTTTTTTTCAGGTGGTGGTAGTGGTTTTTTTTATTAGAATAATAGTAAAAAGGAAGGAAAAGATTTTTGCTAGCCCCGGCATCTGCCATCGATACTGAAGCACCTGAGCTGGGGCAGCGGAAATAAAAGATAGCAGGCAGAATGGAGAAATGAAATGAAAGAGTTGAGGGGACACGAAGAGAGGATAGGTGAGGAGTAATATGTACAAACTATTTACACAATAAGAAATGTGTCTAGGTTGTGCGCGTGATTAGTTCATTTTAGAGGAATTAAAAACACACACGCACAGCACTGTGCTGGCTAAAACTGGAGTGGGGCGTCCAGTTATTAATCGTTCAAGGTAGAACTCGCGGAGCGTTCGGTCACTGCGTATAACTACCTGACGGAGAACAGACGGGACGTCAAGCCCGTGTGTTCGAGGAATGCACAGAGGCTCACAGTTTGCTTTTTTCAGGAAAAATGCGGTTGTCAATCTGCAATTCAGAAGGTGCAGACTTCTTGTGCTTTGTCGGCGCTGTTTTTGTAGCGAGAAGAGTTGACGTGGCAACCTCTGGTACGCTTTTATAGTGTTATATGCACTAGCGGCGCGTCGTGTACAATTGTGCAGGCGACTTTGGGGATTTTTTTTTTGAGCCGTTTAGCACACTTCTCATGAAGTCAGTAATGCCGGCTACATCTAACACCTCTGCTGGACAGAATGGCAAGGTCAATTAGTATGTAGAAAAAGTATTCATTTCCCATCACTCATCAGTTTTTCATCAAGAAGCACTCAAACGCCTTCTTGCCGACCACGCTCTTCTGCTTGCCAATGATCATCCCCACGCTCTTATTCATGAACATGTAACAAACTAGGCAAGAGCTTCGGCGTGCCAGAGTTTTAAAAACTCGCGAGCCTCATGTTTGTAACGTGATTTATAGACGGAGTTAGCAAAACTGAAAAAAAAAAGATTTTCATCTGGCTGGTCGCAAGTGCTGACACAATACAAAGGCGGTCAAAAGCAGCCTTATTATTTCTGTATTTGAAAGAAATGCTGAATTACCAAAAAGTATTTCATCACCCTGCAACGTGACTCTCAGATTGCTGAATGTAGGCGAGCAAGTGGTTTACAACTCTCATGATTGTGGAGGAAAAATTGCATTCTATGTATGTGAAAGTCGAGACAAAACGCCGATGGCAGGGGCTATTCGGTACTACATAGTGCAATGGATAGCGCTGTTCTTTACGCATGAGGGATGAAAGCATCGAATAAAAGAGTGAGCGCTCACTGGCATCTGTTTTCTAGCACGCAGGTGAATGACTTTATATGCGCAGAGAGGGTGGGCCTGAGGAAATCTACACTCGCAGTGACAGTTTATGCTGTCTTCAATCTCTTGAGTGCTTTGTTTTAGATACGAGAATTACGTTTGCAAGGAATGCCTGCATTGCTAGCAATCTGGGGTTTGCACAAAAGATCTGCGCAAGCGCAAGTTCTAGCTGGGAGTGGTGGCAACAATAGTACACTGGTAATTCCCGCGCTTTGAAATTCATGAGAACGACACCACCGATACCGCGTATTGTCGCGTATTTAACAGGAACTGACATATAAGCGACAAAGAAGTGGTCGCGATGCTCTGACGTCACAGGAAATGCAGTCGTTCACGCCTATGACTCAGCAATGGAACGCCATGTAGATTAGGAGACATCGGCACAATAGCTGATTTCGTAAAAGGATAGTGATCGTCGTCGGGAGACAGTCAACAAATTTCAGCATCATACCATACCTTCTTGTATATTTTATGATCAATCACCAACGCCGAGATCAAAAGATTCTGACTGTCGCACCTAACTCAAGCAGTTGTTGCCGCGATGTACTGACATTCTAAACTGCGATTCAAGTGCAGTGTCAGATCAAAAATTAAAAAAAAACGATTCTGCATATTTTTTTCTTTAGAATGCAGCAGCATCCATTGGTATGTGATCGCAGGTGCAGGCAGTACCCTCGACGCGCTGAAGGTTGGCGATAACTTAGGGAATGTAAATTCTTTCGTGGGCCTCACTAAATGGCTTGCGGTGAGGTGTAACGGTCGTCGGGAGTAAAGCGGACGTTTATGCCTGGGACACGCCCTACGGTTAACAAACAGAACTCTCGTGCGGTGCGTGCCATTGGCAGATTTCATAAACTGTCTTGGTACCAGGAGAGGAATGGTGGTACTAGCGATACATTTTAGACCCCATTGTTTCATTCGTCCTCCGCTCTCTCGGCTTCGCTATGAGTCCTAATAGTTGAGGGAATTTTTTGATGCTTATAAAATTGTGGGTTTTTCTAATCGAAGTTCGTAGAGTGGCAAACAAGCGAAAAAAAAATGTAAAGACGCTTCTAAACTCAGTTAAATGCACAGGAGGCAACCCTGCAAAAGCTGGCGAGCCTGTTCACAAAGGCTTCATCCGTGCCCCAAAACTAGTTCTCCCTTCAATCAAAATGAACAAAAGCATATTTTGTTGCGACAAACCTTAAGTTTCATGCAACCTCTTGCCACATCTTCGTCTTGCGACTCATCTAGACTTTTATAAGTAAGAATGACATGCGGCGGGACGATAAGCGGCTGGCAGCACCAAATCGCTCTTACTCGATCTTACTCAAAAGTAGTTTGCACTAAAGGAAATTTCTAGCCACAAGATCCGAACTCTGAGCGCCTCAAAGCTTGGACGCTGATTTTTGAAGCTACCACTTAGATTCATACCACGTACTTACTTATCGTCCTAACTCTAACAGACGTCTTAAAGAGAACGAATGATACGTGGCATAGTTACTGGTGCGGTGTCCCATCGCAGTGGGCTACTACCTTGCTCATTAGCGTTCTCACCGCTTGCACGTGTAATTCCGGAAATCTGTCTCTTCAATATATTGAAGAAAAAAAACGGCTCTTATGAACCTAAAAACAGAATCGTCTTTTTATGCTCGTGATAATAATCTCGCACAAATTTCTGAAGTGTCTGTAAAGTGTCGGCCATGACTTCGGTCACAGTTTCGGCCTCAGTGGAAGTTTCAATTTCGGTGGCAGCATCATTGCGGTTTAATGAAGATATTTGCCTTCCCTTTATGACAAAGGGACCTAGAAACGCTTTATTTTTAATGCGTCACGCTCGTCAAAAAGCAGCACTAGTAACCTTCTCAAAATTTGAAATGTATTAGCAAAGGCCGGTCCTAAAGAGGACCAGAGTGAAACCATCCGGTATCAACATTGAGCCGGTTACCTGTGCTGCTGTCGGTAACTCGGTAGCAGTTCCGGCATCTGCTTGCGCACAATGCGTACAGCTACTCTAGCGAACACAACTTCTTGTATCACAAAGTGCTTTGTGGCTTCGACCTTGCAGAGGCTAAGGTTATGTTATGATTACATCGTAGTCACAAGTTGAGCGTGCACACTGAGTAACAAACACGGTGTTGAAGGTTGGGATTGGGGTCGCTGCTCGAGGAAACCATGGTCAAGACGACGCCCGCTCCGACCCGGACAGGAGTGCCGTTGAGTGAAGAGGTTCGTTAGTGGAGAAAGAATACTTGGTTTTAATTAGATGTTTACAAGCGTCAGAGATCAAAAGTGAGCTGCTTCAACTGCACCCGCCGTCGACTTTATGTCCTTCCTTTTCCCTAAAGTCCCCACGTTGAGGACGCCCTCGCCGGGGTGAGAGGGGCCTTAAACTTACACCCGCACTCACAAACTGACACCTCCGCTCATGTGGACACGCTCCCGTCACATTTTTTGCCCCAGAGAGAAGAGGAGGATGCCGTCGGGGCCATGCCGACCGCGGTGGGTGACGTCAGCTGGCAAGCCAAAGGTTCCCACGGGCAGCGACACCTGTTGTTCATCAGAGGATACCGACGCGCAAGGCCAGGAACAGAAGGTTGGGAAGAGAAGCCGAAAGTGGTCGTGTGTCTTAGACGCCGGCGAAAGTTGGGTACGATAAAGGCCGCTTTCTGGCTGCGGCGGCGTCGGAGACTTCAGAAAAGGGTTCTCAATTTCAGCTCTCCCCTCTTTCAGGTCCCGCACCCTCACAGGGCGAAGTTCGGTCATTGCAAACAGCTGACGCCTGTGTCCTCTCTGCTTGGTCATTGACGGCCGGCCTGGGAGCGATCGTCGTCAAGTTGCTCGGAGACACACAGTAGAAACAGGTGTGCTCGCTGCCAACAGGCGAGACTTGCTGTCTCGGTTGCTAATAACGAGACTTGCTGTCAGTGTTCTTAATAACTGGAAAACAAAGGTATATAGCGTGTGCGTGGTACATATTTGGTTATGTTGTGATTACATCGTAGCCGCAAGCTGAGCGTGTACACTGAGTAACAGACACGGTAAAAGAAAAGTATATTGCGTGTGCGGGGTGTTTTTTTAAGCACGAAGACAAAGAAAGACGCGCTGACGGGTGCGGCCACTTTTGGGCATGATATTAATAGCCATTGGTACGGCAGGTGCTAAAAGTTACATTTCTCTTCCAATAAATTTATACATGTTGCACAGGCGGGCGCTCACACTTAAATTGCATAGCAAAATTTTGTCCTATCTTGAGAAGTGTCTTCAGTTGGTGATTGTCCTTGTTGTAGCAACACTGGTGACAATGACTATGAAATGCCGGACAAGGCTAAATCTTGTAGTTCCAGAACAGATTCGCTCTGCGTTGGGCAGGAGAGTCTTTGCCTACCTCATTAGTGTGCCCCCATAGGTGTCCGTCTAACGTATCAGCCATTAACATTAACTCTCCAGACGCGGCAGTTGCGGTTGCAACCGTTCATTTATCTCCCATAAGATAATTACGGGCGTATACCCCAAATTATACTAGCTGTGAACACTCGGCTGAAGTTTCAACTCTCTCCTTACGTTTTTAGATGAATTTTCAGCAACCCCATCGAAAATGTCTCTGATCTATTCCGGATCACCTGGGCTTCTCTAACGTCCAGTGAAAGCAAATAGTACATGGATACCTTGCATCTGTCTCTATACGAACAGACGCATCCGCCGCGATTGGACCAACGTCTTCGGCCACAGCAACCAAGCGCACTAGCCACTGAACCACTGCGGCGGGATTATTCGTAAAAACGTTTTCTAGTTCTATGCAAGCGTGCTTGTCTCAGTCCTCGTTTGCCTGTTATTAACAATTCGTGCTATCGAGTAGAGGGCTTCGACAAAGGGTATGTTAACCTCCTAAGATGGAGTAGATGTAGAACCTAACGAGGTTGGGGAAAGGTGGTGCATCTCCGCACCAGTGTAAGGCCTTGAGCACGAAGACGCCTAAAATGCCGAGGGCTTGGACCGAGTCCCAACACTGTGACCTCACCTACCAACGTTGCACAGCTGAGGAACGCCGCTTTGATACTGCGAGACCGAGGGAATACTGTCGGGGAGAAAAGTAACTCATCCACTATAAGTTCTGAACTGTGGCGCACTGCATGCGGCCGCCACCTGACGATGCGTTCGTGATGTCGAGACTTTTAGGGAACGAAGATTTCAGTTTAAGGAGGGCGTTGCAGAAGCGGCGGCCTGTTTTGAAGATTTGTTTATTTATAGCTAACAAGCACGTAAGGGCACTGTGTGAGTCTGTTAGAAGTGAAATAATAAGCACAATATAGCAGAATGCGTAACTAGGAGTAGCGTAAGTTTACCAAAGACGCTTAATTTCTGCCTTAATACAGTGACGTGATAGCATTAATCGGTCCCTTTACTGACCTGTGGTCCTCTTTATATATTACTTCGCATACACGGGCACTGTTCCTACTTTAATCGTTTTAGCTTGCTTTTCATTAATTTTTATTTGCTACAAAACAGAAAAATTGTCTTTGTCTAGGTCGAACGAACGTTTCTCAGTTTTCGGGGAGAAGCGCGCCTCCCTAACGACCGACAAGTAGCAGTTAATGTCCCGGCTCGAGGAGTTTCGCTTTTTGCAATTTCTTTTTCTTTCATAGGCTCTACGTAACCATGGTGGAATGGTGTCACTGCCTTGCAGGTAAATTATAAGTCGGCAACGACGTCATAAGTATTGTAGTGTGTGGTCATTGTGGGGTGTTTGAATTTCTCGCTCGAGGTCATGTGGTTGAGGCGTCAGGACAGTGTCAACCAAGCCGGATTGTCTCGAAACGCCAACAACGTCAGTTCCTGCGCTGACGACGACCCTTAAAAGTGCACTAGAGACGAATCTGAAATCGTCTTTTTACCGCGGGAACTCTATCTACCCTCTCCAAGAATTCTTATAAACTGCTAATTGTTTCCTGTACGCCCGATTTCCCTATTAAAGTGATTTGAATGGCCCAGCTTCAATCTATTTTTTAACTCACCTCCGAAATAAGGAGTCAGCAAACGCCTGCAGTTGCTTTCGGCTTGTCGCGTACCGGCGTCGCTTTCTGTTTGATTTAGCTTTAAGTTTCCTCGAATAAATAGCTATAGTCTCTGACTTCATAGCTGCAAATAAGGCCAACGGAAATAGAAATACGGTTGGACTTTGTGATTTCGCCGATCAGCGCGCATCACTTCGCCGATGGAAAAGCGGCAAGTCAACACGCGGCTGGCCGAAAGGCACTCCACGTGTTGGCTTACTCCCCCTCTTATTCGAGGTGCGTTAAAAAAAGCAGGAGCCTGGTCGTTTAATGCAAATTATTTTGAGAATAGTCCGCTGAGGATAATAATTCGAAACCAATAAGAATGCTCGGAGAGAGAGAAAGACGAACAGAAAGGCAGAGAGGTTAACTTGGAAACGCCCGGTATGCTACCCTACACACGGGAAAGACAATAGAGGGAGAGATAGAAAGGGGCTGAGAGCAAAAGGAAATCACTTTTCCACGTGTCCGTTGGCCATTAGTTGCAGGGTACACAGGGCACACACTGATAGTTCAGGGTCTTACACTCAGTCATGAGTCCTTTAAGACATGCTCAGAATCCTCTGTAGTGCACCTTTGACGCTGACGCGTTATTATATCAAAACTGTGGGCAGGAGAAGAGCATAGGATACCCCGTTTCAGGTAAAAAGCAACGGTCTTTGACCTTTGCTCGTGGAAACTTTGCTGATGAGTATTTATGTGCTCAGCGTGACCAGGATGCGGTTTTGTTACCCCTGTGTCCCTTTTACGATGGAGGCGAAAGTCACGTGTCGACGTTTTGCAACTAGAAATGATTAGTTTCGCGCAAGATGTAATGGACTTTTTTTTTCTTTCTAGGTGCAAAGAATACGGAGCAATGAGAGCAGCAAGAGTTTTTCTTGTGTTCTTTATAATATGCGATTTATATACTTTGTCCTTGGTAAGGATTCTTTTATTTCATTATAAATTGTCATTCTGCACAGGTTTGATGGCACGGCTGACTTCTAGTTTTAAGTATCTTAATGACTGCTATTGGCTTCCCACATCTGGCGGTGAAATTCACGTCTACTTATTTCGCTGCTGCCAGCTGATATTTATTGGTGTTTTTAAACTTATATATCAATATGCCTCTGAAGTCATAAAATCCTGATTCTCCTCTAGAGCTTCGGGCAGCAGAAAAAGTGCCCCAAAAACATAACCCTGATTTACGGTATTGCGTAGGCCTTCTCATACTTGAAATTCGAAATAAGGTACATCTCCCTATAGCTGGTCTTAGCGCTACGCTTTGTAAGATTTATGCTCATGGCCGCTGGCACGCGCCTTTATCGATTTATTTACGACGCAATGTGCCTCCAGATCTGTCTGGAATGATTGTATCCACGTCCAGCTTCTTCTACCTTATTCTAGATTAAAGCAGGTGCTTTATGCGTCTTATCTATAAGTTTTGTCGTCAGCCTTAAAATGAGCGCGGCAGAGAGCGGCGCAGATACTGTTATTCGGCGACCACTGGACACCATTGTTGCCATCGCAGCTATCGAGTTGTTTTGGTGGTTTTTTGAGGGCGCCGTTCAGTTCGGTAAGTAGTTTCGTTTGGAGTACCATCTAGCCGAAGTGTCAGTATAACTGAAGCCTACATTGCCGTTTAATTTACTCAGCCTCATTAAAACCCCGAAGCTTCACTTATGCCTTTCTTATTCGTGCAAATATACCTTAACAGAGTAACATGGAATAACAAGATATAAATTTCTGCCTCAAGTTTAAAAAGTTAGCACATGAAAATTGGTTTCCCGGATAGGAAATGACGCAGTAACCGTCCCACGTACCTCTGTGGACAACACCCAAACCACAACCATAAGAGAACAGATAAAGGAGGGCGCAAAAGAAGAAAGGAAGAAAGAAGTGCCCTTGTTGAGGGCTCAGGAATAATTTCAACCACCTGAAGATCTTTCACGTGCACTGACATCGCATAGCCCACAGACACATTTTGAGTTTCGCCTCATCGAAACGCGGCCGCCGCGGTCGGGTTCAAACCCTGGTATTCCCTCTCAGTAGACGAGCGCTTTAACCACTGAGCCATCGCGGCGGTTCATTTGAGGAGCCTGTTGTGTATTTCCGGAGTGATGTCAGCGAACGCCCTCTAAATTTGTTAACTTCATAAAGCTGCCACACCCAATGATGAGCACTTCAAATCTTTAACCCGATGATTTTTGCAAAAAACGAAACGTAAGGAAGTCGTGTTTTTTTTTTCACACGCATTATAGATACCCATTACATATTACCAGTCTTCACTTTGAGGCGGTGGTTAACTGTGAGGCCCCTAATATGATCAGATAAAGACACAGTCGGCCAATGATACTTGGCTCCTGTCGCAGCGAGAACGGCCCCAATCCTCCATCACCCCTAAGGCGAGAGTGTGCAAAGACTAGCTGTGCTTCATTCGCTGTTCCTGCAGCTTTCATGTATTAGTGCTGCAAAGGCCAACCGAGCAGACAATCCCACATCCAGTCTGAGACTGTCTGCTGTTCCCTTCATTCATTCATTATCCTAGGACTAATTACGTCCACTGCAGGTCAAGTTCCAATCCCTCCAGTTAGCCATGCCCGGGGCTACAGGAGGACAACTTATGCCCACTGACTTCCTAATCTGATCCGACCGCCTGACTTTCTGCTGCACCCCTGCTACGCTTGCCTGCTCTTAAAATCCACGCCGTTGTCCGCAACAACAAACGGTCATCTTGGCTTGGAATCACATGCACCACCCATGCTATCTGTTTTTCTTCACTTCGAATAAGATATAGTAAATGCCTCGCGTTCATTACGGCAGGCATAAAATGTATGTAGTAAATGTTGCAAAGCCTTGTAGAGCTGAAATAAGATTACCGCGCAAAAGCGGGGCCACGGTGGTGCTGCAAAGCGGTCGCTCACTAGATAATTAAGAGCAGATGGAAATAAAATGAGAGCTCTATGCCGGGGAAAACGGCAGCACACCTGGATGGCGCTAGTCGTGAAAAGCCGCTCGCTTATCCACTGACAGAGGTTAGTCATCAGTAGAGATGGGAATCCTCACGACGACGAACCCTCTTGAGGGCGTCCTCAGCCTCACCTCATGAGGATTTCACTCGGTGAGGTGAGAGAGGATGGGAGCATTAAAATTCGTGAGGACAAGGGTGAGGGAGGAAAGACGTGTTGAGGTGAGGACGAGGGTGGTGGCCCGAACCGTACTCCGGGCTAACGTTTTCGTCTCTGCAGCCCATTATGAAATCCCACTTTAAAGCGCTACTTCTAAGGGGGGAAGATCCTGAGGAAGACGTAGTTGCGGCACTCTGGAGGTACACCAGGCGAACACGAAACGTGGGTGCAGCACACCGTCTGCTTTGTCTCGATGTAGTACACCGCCGAAAAAAGTGCTCTTCTAACTCAAAAACCTTTTTTAAAATTGTGAAAAGTAATCGAAGAAACACCCTGTATAGTGCGCTAACATGGGGCTACTGGCCGGGCCGTGCGGGTGCTGCCAGTCCAACGCGAACCATGGTACCGCAGTCAACATTTTCTTTATTAGCCCCGGGTCTGTAGGATGATCAGATTGTAGAAGAAGACAATAAGAAATTATACTTAGTCAGGCAGCTGGATCCCCATGTTCTAAGCCTTTCTTCCCGGAATGAAGTCCGGTTTCAGCTTAGTGAGGTTTCAAAGAACTGGCTGTAGCGCAAAATATGCTTCTACAAAATTCTGCTGTCAAATCAAAGCCTTTTGGCGGCGTTGATGTGGTTTTTTTTTTGCATTCACACTGTGAGCAGTAAAGTACAGTATTATCTTCTATTTTGTATTTCCACTGAAATTGAGGTATAGGAAGGCGGTTCCGCAGTGTAGTGATCAAAGCCAATCATTATAGTCTTGCCGTAGAAATAAAGTAGCTTAACCATCTTGCTCTGAATCATCGCTCGCTCCGCCGTGCATTGTACGATGCGCTAAAAAACGAGAATTTGTGCTGCTCCCCAAGTTACAGGAATATCTCTTGGTTTCTTTCTCCCCCTGAGGAGACGTGTGACCCCTTAACGCGTGGCTGATTTTATGAACCAAATATCTTGCAGGCTTGGTAGGGAATTAACACTCAGCGTTTGGGTAATGCATAGACGTGCAAGCAAATAAATTTTTATGAATATTCTAAAACAGTTTGCAAAATTTTCAAAAATTAAGTAAGCAAAAATAAATCTTCCCCATGTGATGACGACATAATTACGGTAAAAATAAAAGCCTCTATCGGAAGCATTACTCCACCTTTAACGCATATATATGTGCAACAGAGTGCTCCTGACTTTTATCTTCCCTGATAAGATGAAATCAGCTCGACTTACAGTAATCTACAAGAGAGGTGACACTAATAAAATGAACAGCTATTGCCCCATCTCGATATTGTCAGCGTTTTCTAAAATTACAGATTGTGTGTTACAAAAAAGGTTTCAAAACGTCCTAGATAAAAAAACATAATATGCAAAGAACAGTATAGATTCCAGGCTGGTAAATCCACGCAGATTGCTCTACTGGACATAAAAGATCGCCTTCTTTCTAACTTAAAACCATCAGAATATTTCTAGACTTTCGCAAAGCTTTTGATTCAGTTAAACACGATATCTTCTTACTAAAGCTAGAAAAATATAGAATTCGCGTTATTGCACGCAAATTATTGGAAAGCTATTTTACAGGACGGAGGCAGTCTACATGACTCAGGAGCTTAAATCCGACACAGGTACAATAAAATTCGGTGTGCCACAAGGCTCTACACTCGGCCCTCTATTTTTCATTTTATATATTAGTGATATTTTAAATATGCAACCAACTTCAAATATGGTCCTCTAAGCTGATGACACCAATGCCTTCATTTCTGGTCCCAACTTTTGCATTGCTTCAATATCGATGCAATGCCTGGCTCAACGAACTGCGGACATGTCTTGATGCCAATAAGCTTGAACTAAACGTAAAAAAAACTAAATATGTGCTTTTCCGCGCTAAAAATAAGCCTCTTGATCATAGTATTCGACTATATTTTAAAAACACAAAAATTGAGCAGGTCAATTCTCATAAGTATTTAGGAGTTCGTTTCCGCAGTGACTTGGGCTGGACTGATCACATCAACATTCTGCGGATACGAATATCAAGGTCTATTGGGTTAATTCAGCAATTTCGTTATCTTCTTCCATTCCATGTAAAAAAAACAGTTATATTTTTTTCGTATTCATTCTCATATTGTGCATTGTCTCTTATCGTGTGGAACATGTAACAAAACTGACTCGGACAGGTTTTTCTCTATACGAAAAAGAGCTTTCCGCATATTGGGTAGATATCCTGTTAGTACTTATTGCATATTTACCTCTAGTAAGGTGTTACCTTTATTTCTGTGCAACAAACTGTGCTTAACAATCCTAATCTACCGAAAAATAAAACAAGACTGAATATTTCTCTCGTTCTTATATGAATAGAGAAATCACACGTAACATGCGCACAACTTCTTTGATTGGTTTTAGGCCTCGCAGTAATTAGGCCACCCAGACTACAGATCACAAAATAACAGTTTTATGCAACACATATCCAACATTAATTGCTTGTACCCAGGAGAGTTTCCCCATTCACCAATTCAAGAAGAAAATTAGCCATCTTTTGAACACCCCCGTGTGATATTTTGTTATGCATACCTGCTGCATTTCATTGTTTTTCCTACTGTTCTGTGCAAATGTGTTTTTCTCGCATACAAAGCGTAATTTTGTGATACTAGACTATGTTTGCATTATTTGGGACCCTCTCACTAAAGCTTACACTAAGATAGAAATGGTGCAACGAAAAGCTGCTCACTTGATTTGTAATAGATTCGCACGAACGTCAGTGATAGAACTCTTAACTGAAGCGGAATTGCCATCATTAACGCAAAGAAACTGTGCGCCACGACAAAAAAGCCTCCTTAAACTTATTAGCGGCAACTATAAGAGAGATATCAATATAATAATTTTATTGTATGGTTACGCCACTAGGCAAAGACATAAGCGCCTATTAACGCCATTTACCACGCCTAATAACCTTTTTAAGTCCGAAGAACAATAAAAGAATGAAATATATTAACCAATGACCATATTTCAAATACATCTACGTCGCCATTTGTTTCCAGTATTGTTTAAATATGTGTTGTCGCTCCTTGTTTTCAAAAAATTTCAAGCTACGTTATTCAACTTTCTTCTTGTAATCATTGCCTGTGTTATTACCTTGTATTTGCTTATCTGTATCCCACCCAGCTAAAATCGCCAATGGGGATTGCAGTATAAGCGAAATAAATATAGATACAACTGAAATGTTATAAGTGCATGACACATGCATGCATGGACTGCGTGCCAGAAGTAAAGCAGAGTAATATTTTAAGGCTCAACTCGAAACTGTCTGAGTTTTGTGTCACGTATTATTTCAAAGAGCTCACACACACGCAAACGCTCAACACTATATGCTTCTAAGCTCTCGTCCAATAGTGCCTTTAGGATTTCTTGATTGTTTATTACTTAATAATATCACCAGAAATTGCAGACTAGAAAATATAACTCTAGTGTTAAAATTACTGTTAGTGAGGGTGAGGGAGGGCCGACAATGTCAGGTCGATGGCGAGGTAGGGCCAGCAAATTTTTGGAAGTGAGGATGAGGGTGAGGAAGGGCCGGATAACTTTTAAGAATGAGGGCGAGAGTGAGGTATGGCCATGGATTTAAAAATTGAGGTAGAGGGAGGAAAAGTAAGAATGAGGGCATTTGCCACCTCTTTTCACCAGCCCTAAGAGCCATTCCGTTCAAGGCACAATTCACAGAGCAATGACTTCATTAGTTGCGTCTTCAATTGTACTTTAAAAAGCCTTGGCCCTAAAGGAATTTCAAATCAATGTGTGGTAATATACTTTGAGTGGGTTGTTAAATGCCTCACTGAAGGGATTCAGGCCCCTGTTAAACAGGTTCCTACCAAGGTGCGAGTAAGCAACCCAAAATAACCGCAGTTCGTAAGGCCTGTTCCGCTTATGTTGTCAGTAATTCACAACCAGTTTCTCTCATATGTACTTGTTTTCAAATGCTCGAATACAATGAGTTAAAACACCTTTTCGTATACCTTTGTTCTAATAACACGCTCCGTCCTTCTCAATACAAATTCTGCATGGATCTGTCTAGAGTTACTCAGTTTGTAGAACGCGTTAATATTATGTCTCAAGGATAAAACTGTTGTGGTCAAACTAATAAAACATTCCTGCTCTTTTCAAAGGCTTTTGATAAGGTATCCTACCAAAAGTTCCTAGAAAATTATATATGAATGCAGAAGCAGTAAAAAACAACGTGATTTTCTTTGCCGTTCACCTCTCGCCAACAGTTTGTCAACCTTGGACGTCAAAATCGAGCTTCCGTTGGTGGTTTCAGCTTTGCAGCCCAGAAGGCGTTTCGCACCCTCTTTTTGTTTTCATAAATCATCCGCTAAAACCTACCACAGCTCTAGTCAGGTTGTTGCTGGACGACTATGTGGTGCACAAAACAATTAAGCCGACAAGTGAAAAAAATGTAATAAGTAATCTTTAATGAACAGAATTCTCGTGCGCCATAAGGAGCGTGATGCTAAACTCGGAATAATTCTTCGTTAGATCTGTTACCAGAGACGAAAAAGCTTTCAATTTTTTAACGTATTGTTACGTAATTGTAGGTAGGAAAAATAATACAGCTCAAGCACACAAGTATATATATATGCGCATAGCATTCATTTCTGACGTGCGCGCTAATACATACCACCCCTTTTCAACTACCTACTCAAGAAACTCCTGTGAGACCTCACATTAAAGGAGAAAAATTGTGTGGGATTCCTACACCACATCTAACAACGAAAATTGACGTTTAATAGGCTCGCTTCCAGTGTTGTGTACACGAAATAGTGCCGCACTGATTCACCGACTAAATTTTGTAAACAGTAAAACTTGATGTTCTTCAATGCAGACTGAGGCTAGAGAGAAAATATATTGTTTTGCTGCTAACTTTTGCCAACATCAAGATTAATACACCAAAATGTTTTAGATTTCGCAACGAACTGTAGCGACGTCGCCCTTCCAAGTGCAATTCTCTTCCACTTTTTCAGAATTATGGACTCACAGAGAGCTGTTCTTCCCTGTTATTTGGAGTGGGTCCAGTGGCCTGGCTCAACCGTAAAAAGCTAATTTCTTAGAAGCTCTCTAGAAAGCATGTTAGCGTATCTTACCGTAAATTCCGTAAGATTCTGTTAAGATACCGTAAGATACCGTAGAAAGTACTTACCGCACCCAAGCATTTGTACAAGTTGTGCCTCAACTTAAGTATGGTTTTTTCTTGCTGGTTCACATTTTTGTTGATTGCGTTTCGTAGCATCTTAGTCGGATTCTTCTGTTTTTTTTTTATTACTACTGCAGAATGTGCATTTATACTCAATTTTTTCAGTTCAGTAGTAAAAAAAAGATTACAATATCAATAAATAAAAATAAAGGTCCAGATATAAAAAAGTTTAAACTAGATTGGCACACAGTGATTTTAATTCAATAAATATCCTAAGCAGAGGAGTGGATTCTATTGCCACTCTACATGGATGCACTAGACTACGCTTAAAGTGCCCACGTTCATATTTCCGGCACATTATGCAGCACACATGACCAACCCAACGTAGCGGCAACACGCGCAGCCCAAATTGCCCATATTTTTGACATGCTCAAATTATAGGCAATTTGATGCGGCCACTGCGAAGATAAGGCAAATATGCGACCGATTAATAAAAGCTGATATCGGCTGCTTGCACAAGCCTGATAATGTTTAACTCATTCATTCATGCAAACGCACCGTTTTGTTGAGTTCGGCTGCTACCAACCTAGGAAATATTGCCACATTACTTTTGTTGGCCGCATTTCGGCATTTGTGCACCCCACTTTCTTCTAAATATCTCGACATAACGAAACCATAAGCCCTTGTTCATCCGACATGTACAAGTAGCAGTGAGACTTGCCCTAGACCTGACGACGCAAACTGCATTACAAAGGCGTCTCACATGCCCTCCAATTAACCCTAGCCTGTGCCAGCCAAAGCAAGCTTATCACCGCCAACTTCTTATCTCAGCTCCACACCGAACTTCCTGCAGCATCGTGATACTCTTGTCTTCTCTTGGAATGCGGCCCCGCACCGTGCCTAATTAAAGTTCTGCTTCTTGATTTCAACGAGGATTTCAGTAACACGCGTTTGGTCCCTAACCCACTCTGCTTTCTTGCAGTTCGGTAGCGTTGCATCTATAATTTTTCTTTCCATATCTGCGGCGTTGTGCTCAATTTAGGTTTAACCCTTTTCGAAAGCCTCAACGTTTCGGCTTCACCGGTGACCACCGGTATGAAGCTGTTATAAAAATTTTTGTTAAGAATTATATGTGAACTGTGAATTATGGCCTTAAAAAACCTTCGAAGTGAACTCAACTTCATTTTTATGCAATTTAATCACCATCGTTGCCCGGATCTGCGGTCACTTTCTCCCCTATTAAGCCGTATTCCTTTACCACTTCTAGTGCCTTGCTGAAAGATTTAAACTGCTGTTGTATTCCAGTATTACTAGTGATTGGTTTACTTTTCTGCGAATAATTTTATACGCACCGTTCTGTGTTCTGCTTTCACTGAGTAAGTCAGTGATCGTGCATTGTAGTTAGTCGCCTCAGTGACTTAGCCATGCAATGTGATCACTAAATCGCAGATTTCTAAGGCATTCTCCTTTAACTTTATCCTCGACGGCTGTCTATGCAGGTTTCTTAATACCTCCTGTGAACCAGCGGTGAATGACATTAGAGAGATCATGTGTGCCTGCCGGACACCCTTCATTATAAAAAGTTTGAGGCGGAAGCCTTTAATCGCTCATACTCGCGGTGTCCATCCGTCCGTCCGTCCGTCCGTTACCCTCTTCAACTTGATAAAAAAAACAATTTTTTTGCACAATGCGTTTTGAACTACCATCCCTCCGTTCGGCAGCGGAGCGTGCTAACGACTACGCTACTACCTGCTAACGCATATGTACTCCTCCTTGCCTCGGACGCTAGAGTGTGTTAAGGCGCGCTCACATTAGCGGGAAAACGCGCAACGCAGGACGTTTTCCGCGTGCCGCTTCCCGCGCTTGCCGGTTTTTCTCCCGCAGGCAGCCTGCTGTGCCGTCCCGCAGAGCGATGGGTCCGGTACCTATTTTTCCCGTGCCGCTGACGAGAACAGCCAATGGGCGCCGACCGTGAACCGTGACGTCGGTCCCAGTTCAGTGACGCCGTCGGCGGAGGCGGAGGCTGCGCGCGTCCGGCCGGCCGGCCGGGCACTCGGCGGCTTCTTTGCCAGCATGAACATGCGACTGTAGACGGTGCACAAGCGACGGTGCAGAAGCAGCGAACAAACACGTATAAGTACGTTTACCGTAGCCAACAGCGTATCGCTCGAACCAGCCATCCTCGAGACAAAAAGGGCGACGGGAGGGGAGCTAGCAGACGATCAAGGCGACGACGCGAGAAAAGGGTGCGCTTTCCAGTCTTCTCTGGTGTCACGTGACTATCCCCTTCTCTTTCTGCTCGTTCGGGTCCTCCCTCAGCACCTCCTCTCTCCACATTCCAAGACAACCGCAGCGAGAAAACGCGCGCAGTGTGAGCGTCATTCTGAGGAGCTGCGAGGCAGCGTCGACGTTGACGCTGTGCCGGTGCGGGAAGCTTCCCGCTAGTGTGAGCGCGCCTTTAAAGTGGAAAGGTGCCGAATCAGGCGGATGCCTCTCAAACGCCAACCTGCGCCTCCAGCATTTAAGATTCATAAACAATTGTGCACTTAACATCTTAACCACACAAGTCTTTCTTATCACCGTAATTTAGGTTAACAAAGTGCCCCCCTGAATTTTTTGTTGTTCTGTTTAACCAGGACAGTGGTGGCAGCGCATGCGTTATAGGTATCTTCCAGCACTTTTCAAAAGGGTTTTCTACGCCCGAATTCTGTCAATTCGTTTGCTGATGTTTAGTCGAAGTCAGACAATTTCTCGCAATCTATGAAAATTACATATACGGGTTGATTATAGTGTCCGCATTACTCTGTCACCTGAGGGATTCTTGTGAATATGGTCTATTATCGAGTAGATGGAAGGAAGGTTTGCCTGGCCATCTGCTTGATCGGAGTGTATACTTGACCCGATTCTTTTAACCATCACCTTGGTAAACACCATGTAGGCAACGGACATCAATTTGGTATGTCTGTAATTTTTCAAGAACTTGATGCCCCCTTCTTAATGGATTAAGATGATGTTAGAGGGCTAGCAGGATTCCTGTACGTTCGAGCTCATAAAGCATTCAGTATACAAGGCGCTCAGATCTCTAGCACAATCTTCTCATCGTCCTTGAATAAAAGGGTCATTTAATCTTTGAAATGAATAAATTTTCCTTAAACAAAAGGGTGGCTCAGCTACCCCTTCCAGCGAGGAACACGGGCCGGAAGTGAAAGGAGACGCCGCTGGCGTCAATCAACATGGCTAGACGCTTTGTTCTCTGTGGACTGAAGCGGCGGAAGGCGAGAAGACAGATTAGCTGACGAAGCAGGCTACCTTCAATCCCTCCAGTGCTGCCCAGTCAGCGGAGTATTTCTTGTACACAACGTACAATGCACATTGATGCTCGAGAAATGCGAGGCGTCCACAGGTACCGCGGCTGAATCGGAATACAGTGGGAGGCTTCATGGAAAAAATGCGGGTAGTTTCCCCTATAGACGCGTTAAGGCAAAATGATCTAGCTGGTGCAGACGTAATGTTTCAGAACGCTTGTGCGTAAGCCCGACGTGGTGAAGCTTGATATACTGGATGTGGACGGAAACCTCGAGGATATTGTTGGGAAGGAAAAGTGTTGCGCCGTAAGCAAGTCCAACTGTATAGATTGAGAGATCTTGTTTGGAGGCGCGGGGGGCCGACTAAGGAGGGTGAGGTATAGGCCGAAAACGAACTTCTTTGGTGTCACAAGCGCGGTGGTTGCGGCCTTAAGAATGAGGTGGAAGCGTTCCCAAAGACCATTTGTTTAACGGTGGAACGCGATGGTTCGCAGGAGGATCGTGCCTGGAACACAAAGAAGCTGGGCGGACAGAGAAAACTCGGACTGTTGGCGCGTCAGTAATGACGGTGCGCGGCAATCCACAGCTAGCAGCACAGCGGCAAAAGGAGTCAGCCGCGACAGTGAGGCTAAAAATGACATCGGAGTTTCTTGACGGAAATGGCGGTACATGCCTAGACAATTAATCACTGGTTGCCATGGCAAGTACCAAGTGGTCCTATAGGCCGATGTGGGCCGTATCGTGGAGTGCTTCGTGATGAGGAGATGCTGCGCCTGGCTCAGTAGGCTGTCACTGCACTTGCGCGCGCTGTTATGAGGCACATGTGTGCTCCTACTGAAGAATATTGACAATCTGGCGTGGTCATACGAAGGAAGTCGCGACTAAATGTTTCTGTCGTGCGTATTAAGGGTTCAGGAAAACTTTTTTTCGCACCGAAGAAGTCCGTTCGAAATGAAGCAGGCAGAAAAATTCTTGCAACACCAGCGGAGCATAAGTGAATTACTCCCATGTGAAGGAAGTGCATTGTAGTTGGACATCTACAGCTTGAAATGAGGTGAGTGGCGCTCACGGATGCACCATTACGTAGTAAGTAGGTTGAGCGGCAGCAATGCTTTCAAGATGTGCAGGCTAAAGATTATTGATTACAATAGCGCGGCTTAGAAAATGAGCTGCAACGCAGAGGGCGCCGCATGACGAATGTCATTGGAGAATTAACCCACGTATATGGGCTTACGAACCTCGCATTGTTTGTAGAGGCTGTGGGCTTGGTCCATGGCGAGTGTCAAGGGATTTCGATGGGTGAAAATCCGGAAAGCATGGTCCTTATGGAGGAGTCTGAATGACAAATACTTGGCTTGGAACTATAGACAGAAGACTAACGGGGTTGAACACTGGCCATGCGCTTTAGAAAGGAAAAGTGAGGCTGACAGGCTCCATCAGTGTGCTATTACAGGACGGCTCCAACGGCAGCACTCGAAATGTCTGTCAAGACGGCGAAAGAACTTTCTGGCTTAGGGTGTACATGCAGTGCTGCATCGGCCAAAGGCTTCTTGGTTATCGAGAAACGCATGTTGCGCATTTTCGTTCAAATCGTGCAGAGCAGAGTGGGACAGTTACAAATAAAATGGCGGTAGTAGTTTACGAGACCGAAAAACTAGCATATTTGTACTAAGTGCTGGTTGCGGAAAATTGAAAGTTGTTCCCACCTCAGAAAAGTGTAGTTTGTCGTGTTGATAGGACCTAATTAAGGGTTTAAGCCCACAAACCAGACAAGGGTTGTGAAGAAAGACAGGTGACACACGAGTACTAACTTTAAATAATTTATTATTAACTGCAGAGATGTATGTATGGGCAAGTCGTCGCCCGATATTACACAAGTGCAGCCAGACAAACCTTCAGAGACCACTCAAGCATTGTAATTCTTTCCAAGACAGCGCAATAGACTGTTTGAAAACACATGTATCCCAAAATGAACTTATGCCGATCTGCTTAAATATTTTGCTTTAATGTTTGTAACAAATTGTTGCACGTCAGTGCTGATGCATCACCTTTCTTCATGGTCCTCGCGTGGTTTGTGTTCTTAATCTTTCGCCTCACCTTGGACGCTAGAGACCGTATGCCACTTGGGTGGACGTGATTACCTGAGAAGTCGAGTAAGAATCGGCCGAACTAACTCTTGGCACCGGTGATTATGGTTCTGTTGGCAGACTGTCGGTCAAAACAGAAAGCAGATGCTGGAAGTGCTTATCGATATCCATGGTAGCCACAAGATTGTCGACGTGAGCGTACTCAAATGACATGGTACGGACGACGATGAGAATGAAGCGTTAAAAAATCTGTGCAGCCTATCCGAGGCTGATGCTATGCAAAGAAGTGCGATCACGCTAAAAGGTGTTGTGATGATTGATTTCCGGATATCTTCTACCGTCATGGGAACCTGGTTGTAGGATCACATGATCGATACTCAATAATATGGTCTTGCCGACCAGAGCTGCGGCAAAGTCGTGAATAATCAGTGGGAGTTGCGAGCTTGGTTTTTAATTTAAAAATCCACTTTACGAAAGCTTTCGCACCTCTATCCGCAAGTTTATAATTTTTTAGAATTAGAGCTCTTACGCGAGCGACAAAACCCGGTGGTGGCCGCCTGTCGGTAACTGGCTTTGAGAAGACATATTCAAATACCTCAAATTAGAGCCCGCGGCCGCACGAACAGATGAGCTTAACTGGCCGGTGCTTCAGATCACTTGGCCTCAGGCGCAATCGTTCGCCGCGCATGGTATAAAGCCAACCTAAGCGCTGTGCTTTCAATATTTCTGTCATCAACAACTTTCTGCTGTACTTCTCGGGCTGTGCTTTGGCAATTGCCATTTTCATCAAAATAATTCGCTTCCAATACGAATGACCAATCACGAGCACGGACCAAGTCATATGGCGCGGCAGGGCATGTTAATTTACCCCCGAAATTATAAACTTCATTGGTGCCAATGCAATTAATTCGTAATCATACAGCATTCAGAAAATCTAAGCGACCATGCTAAAGCAATCCCTAAGCAAAATTCGCATTGATCGGCCGTGAAGTTTTCCTTCCCGTGTTCGTTCAGGCCGTCTCTTAGGACCTGCACAACTGCACAGGGTGTTTCTGAAATGCGGTTTGATCTCGGTTCCTCTTCCATAATATTAATCATCATCATCACGTTCTATCACTTCTCAGCCACTGCGTCAGTGATCACACATAGTCACGAGCAGTAGAACATAGGCTAGGACACAACCTGTCCCACTAATAGCACCCAACCGCAGGGCCAAATCCAAGGGACCGTTCTCTATGGAACCTGTTCGCTTCAAATGCGTACGCGGCGTGCGATTGCGCGCGGAGAAGACAGCCGGTTTCAGTGCAAACCGTCTCGTGAATTCAGCTCTAAATATTATTCTATATAGCCGCCACGGTGGACAGTGATTACAGCGCTCGACTGCGGACCCGAAAGATGCGAATTCGATCCCGGCCGCGGCGGTCGAATTTGGATGGAGGCGAAATTCTAGAGGCCCGTGTGCTGTGCACGTTAAAGAATCCCAGGTGGTCGAAATTTCCGAAGAACTTCCCTACGGGGTCTCTCATAGCCTTAGTCGCTTTGGGACGGTAAACCCACATAATCCACAAAGCTATTGTTCTATACCACATCTAGCGCAGCTGAGCCTGCGCACTGTAACACATGGCTCATGTGCACCTCAAACTGCTCTTCATGAGTATATGCAAGGTTTGTGGAGAAAGGTGGTTCTGCGAAGAACCGACGCATGGAAAACCCAAAATAAAAAATGTGATGCCTTCTTTTCCTTATCACATTTTTCCAATTAATTCCTTCCGAGTCTATCAAAATTGGTAGCTGCGCATTGTGTTTCCTTAAAAAACAGGTAGTTTCAGCGGCCCGTAGGGACACTGTGACCATTTATTCTGTTTCGCTCAGACAGCCAAAAGAGTTTGCAGGGCTCTTTTTGTGCTTGATTATTATGACGTTGTTGCTGCAGTGCTGTTTCATAAGTATCGATATGTTTTAATGTTTAACAGGCATCGGCATGCTCCTGGGATGAGATCAAATCTCCTTGTAGAGCAGACGGAAAACACCCTGAAAATATATGTCCGGATATTGACAGACGTCGGCCGTGCACTCCAAGAAGCACTGTTTGCGTGTGTCCAAGTGACAAATGGAGACAACCTGTAACGCACAACTGCGTCTATTTACAGAAATGTTGCGGAGGCAGATTTTGTGAAGTCCCGGGGAAGTGCCCAAAAGCGTGCGGTGGACCTAAATAAAAGTATGTGCACGAAATAAATCAGAACTTCTCGTACTGCTTCGTAAATGTTCACTCAGTCGGCTGGTTTAAAAAGCGAACATTGAAGTTAACATTGAAAACTAAACATTTTGACAGATTTGCCTGTCTGGTTGGGTTTGAAGACTTAATAAGAACTGCACATCTCCAACCAAAAGTTTTAAATTTAACCCAACGTTTCGAAGCCGATCGGCTCCTTCATCAGGGGTGACTGAGGGCAGTAGCTAGCGTCTTTTAAGTATGGAGGGGATGGGGGGGGGGGTGAAAGGAACGACAGCTGTGACGCGGAAGACGCGGGGGAGATGGGTTTAGGCTGTTAGTGACGCAGGCGCACTGCAGGGAGGTGGTGAATGGCGACTTTTTTTCATTGAGTTGACGAGCGGAGTCCATGGGCATATACTGGGGGCAGGTTTCCTTTTGTGTGGTTGATATTATTCGGGGTGGTTTGGATATGCTAGGATTCCAGAAGGAGCCTTTTGTGGTAATTTGTGTCGGTTCCGAGGATGCGGGTTTCTTTGAAGTTGATTCTATAGTCGGAGTCCTCGGAATGTTCGGCTACTGGATTGCGCTCTCTTGCGAATTTGCGGACGTCATTTTTATGTTGCCGAATTCTTTCGTTGAAATTTTTGGTTTCGCCGATGTAGCTTGCGTCGCAGTCGGCGGATGGAATTTTGTAGACAATGCCTTGGGCTCTTTCTCTCGGCGGCCGGTCTTTGGGAACAGGTAGGCAAAGCGCAATAGTGTTTGCGGGCTTGTGCGCAACCTGGAGGCCAGATTTGTTCAGGATTCGGGCGATGGTTTCACTGACACCTCCGACATAAGGTAAAGTGACGTATTTTGGTGGTGGCATTGGACTTTGTGCGTTGATTTCTTGACGAATGTTGTGTTTTTGACGTCGAATGGTTTATTGAATAAAGTCGTTTGGGAAGCCGTTCATGATGAGTTCTTTGAATATCGTGCGTTGTTCTTTTTTTCTGTCAAGTTCTGTGCTACAGTGTGTCTCAGCTCTTCTGAACAGCGTCTTCACCACTGATGCTTTATGGACTGTCGGGTGGTTCGAAGAGAAGTGGAGATACCGGCCTGAGTGGGTTGGTTTGCGATGTACGGAGAATTGAAGGGCATTGTCGTTTAGGGACACGAGGACGTCCAAAAATGGCAGGGAGTTTTCTTGTTCCACCTCTAGCGTGAACTGAATGTCAGGTTCCACGGACATTAAATCACGAAGGAAATTTTGAGTCTCAGATCTTTTGATGACGGCGAAGCAGTCGCCGACATACCTGAGGAAAATCTTTGGTTTCGGGTAGAATGAGTTCAGGGCTCGTTGTTCGACGTGTTCCATGGTTAAATTGGCCATGACGACAGAGATGGATGCTCCCATTGGTGTTCCTTTCACTTGTCGGTAAAATTCCCCGTTTGACGAGAAGTATGTGTTTGATAGGCAAAACTCCAGGGACGAGAAGTATGTGTTTGATAGGCAAAACTCCAGGAGGCGGCGCACATCATTTACACTCAGCGGGGTTCGTGCGCTGAGTGTGTCGTCGAGTTGCAGGGCGTCTCGGGTAGCGGCCACCGCAAGCTTCACGGGGATGTTTGTGAAAAGGGACACCACGTCGAAGGAGACAAGGCATTCGTCGGCCTCAAGGGTGGCTTGGAACACCAGTTCGATGAGGTGACTGGAGTGACGGATATGGATCGCTGTTTTTCCTGCGATTGGGGATATGAGTTTGTGAAGGTATTCGGACAACGAGCGAAGAGGGGAACACCGGAAGTCGACAATCGGGCGCAAAGGGATCCCCGGTTTGTGGACTTTGGGTAGGCCGTAGAACGCTGGAGCCGATCCGTTGGTGCTCAATAACTGAAGGTAGAGGTTTCGGAAGGTGGGGTGTTTTTGGAATATTTCTTTCAATGTTTTGTTTTGCCTTGCCTGGGTAGTCGTTGTGGGATCCTTCTTCAATTTTTCATATTCTTGACTGCTGAGTAAGGTGGATATTTTCTCATCGTAGTCCCGTCTTTCCAGAACGACTGTTGTGTTGCCCTTGTCCGCTGGGAGGATCAATATGTTGGTGTCGGCCTTGAGGTCTTGCACGGCTTGCCTTTCGTCCGGTGTTAGGTTTGATTCTTTTCGGTGTGCTTCCACTGAATTAAGTACACCTATTGTTTTGAGCCTGACCTTTTCTCGTACACCAGGTTCCAGTTGCCGGATACCGACTTCAAGCACAGATGCGATTGCTGGAAGGGGCGGTCTGTTCACCTGGAGATTGAATTTGTGTCCCTTGGCTAGGATTGACGTTTCGGCGGTTGTGAGCTTCCTGGAGGAGAAGTTGGCGATCAGGTCAGTACGGTCCGGTGGGGGTTGTTCTGGCCGGCATTGAAGTTTCGACAACTTCTCTGTCTGCTTGGTGCGGTGTTTGTCGGCTTCTGATGATGCGGTTTCTTTGGGAAATGCCTCGATAGACGTCACTAGGTTGGGCATCTGGTGCTCGAGTTGTCGGTGGGCGAAGAAAGCGTCGATTTGGAGTTGGAGATGTGCAGTTTTTATGATGTTAACATTGCTTTCAAGTTTGCCGTCAAACCCATTGTTTTCTCTGCACTTGTGTTATAAGTTCCTGCTACTGAACTCAGTGCCTTGATGTTGTGTATTCTGTCACATCTGAGCTCAATTTACTAATAGAATAAAGTAACACATAGTTCGCTGTGATAGGTAGACATTAATGGCAACACATCGACGAACCACGGCGACTGTCGAAAGAGCACGTGAGCACATCACGTCACATTACTTTTACTGCCGTTTTGGTCTTTCTCATTATGGACATCTACCAATGCAATGCACGTTGAAAATGCACTTTGTTATACATATCACATAACAATAAACCTGTACTGTTTCTGTAAACGGACCACAAAAAAAGCTGCCGTCTCTCTAACCATCTAGAGCAGATAGATGCGAGAAAAGGTTTGCAGTGCCGGGACAGAACTTTCTATGCTGGCATATGTGCAATTCATCCACGGTAAACCCCACCAGATCACACTTTGCGCTGGTCTATATCGAAAGCGGTAGCCGCTATTACTGCCAGTGTGTCTGCGCTTCCGGTCTGCCTCATGAGGTGTCTTCGCCATCCAGTCTGCCAATGTTCCGCGTCCCTAGGTTGTTTCTCGGCGTCTTGCGCCATTGCACTCTCCAGCTTTTCTGAAGCTTTACCGAAACGATCTTCTTACCTGGCTGTCTTGACATCTTCATAAGCTGCCCTATGCAACTGTCTCTTTCGACACAATCGAGTGATTTTCAGGTGATGCGTACAACTTGCCTTTAGTCCCTATCTAGAAGGCGGTCCCTAACGATGCGGTTGTCGGCTGCACTGTTCAGCTATAGAGCTTTCGACACCGGCCCCTCTAAAGTGTATAACAATGAAGATACCCATGCACTGCCGAGTAAATGGCAGATGCATTTAAGACTAAATCTCATTTCAATTTCTGGTCTTTCTGAAACACAATAATAACGTCAGCAGCGGCGCTCAGGCAACAGAACGCAATCCCCTAACTACCATGTACCCGTTTTTCCAGAGGAAGCGATTCTTTTTTTTTACATGTGCGAGTCCTGTGTTCTTTGTTTAGCAGGTATCCCGGCTTGCCAGTAATGATCGAATCGCCATAACACACACCGCGATAAGTGGTACCGACGGAAACCCGATCTTCCACTCTCTATACTGCGGACCACACGGCACGTTTGTGCTCCCTGCTCGGCGATTCTTTTAGCGTACGGCAGGGAAATGGGATTTCATTTCATTTCATTTATTGTTTCCTAAAGGCAACAAAGGCATTATATAAGAGGAACCAGGCTAACATGTTTAACGTTTCTTGAACTAGCTGGAAAAAACTAAAAGGAAGAAGGCAAATTGCAACGCACACAAGCACATTATAACTCTAAAGCATGTTTAAAAACGAACAGTCACCAAGTGGTACTCAAAACATATCTTGCGTTCTTAGGTGCACTCGATCGCCATATTAAATTGTTGAGAAGACGAAGACCAAGTGACATCAATCTGGATAGATGATGATAGTCGATAACAACATGTTTGAGAGTGTACAAAGATAAATACTACACAAATAATTACTAGATATTGTGGCCACAGTGAGCAACTAAGTCTATTACGGCGGTGGACAACAAAAAAGGGGCGTACTGTGATCACTTCTATGAAATAAGTTTTTTTGAAGTGTTTTTGACACCACAAACTCCTTAGGACCATCTTGTGTTCATTTCTTTCTTGTGGTCGGCGTCTTCAGTGCCACGTTTTATGATTCACACCGACCAGACGACTTTTAGTTCTACTCCTGATTTCGCCTTGTAGCAGGTGGCTGTGCACGCGCCCCACTAATTCATTATAATGTTTTCAAATCGGCTCAGTGAAGCCTCTTTACTGCGCCTGCTGCCTAGCAGGTGAAGGCACAGGGCGTAAAGGTACAACATTCGAGTCGCGGTCAAGAGGGCATATACTAGAGTGGGCCATAAAAATAATTAAAAATAATTTTGCAAAAAACGCACCACCCTTGAGGCACAACGGGCTCGCTTTATGAGGACAGTGGTTTCAATTCCAGTATCAACGGAATGGCGACCACTGTGCAACGCGAGATTCGGCGACAGCCATTACGTATTCCTCTACCTCCTCCTCCAACGGCAACCACTATCAGAGTTCTTCTCGTGGGAACCACCCAGTAGATGTGCATCCGTCTGCTTTTGTTCTTCCCTCCTCCTTCCGGGACAACCTCCCTCCAAATCGCCGCTGCAGCAACCATCTTCCCATCTACCAATTCCACTTTCGCCAGGCATCCTCCCACAGCTACTGTCCTTGCAAAGTTATCTTCCGGATGGTACGCCTTGTAACTGGGATCTGTCGGGCTGTGCCCGCTCGTCTCTGCCACTGTTTGTAAGGAATTTCTCTTTGGCACTGAACATTTATGTTCGGATAAGCTATACTGCTATATCCTGGCATGATTCTTGTGGTGGGTGCGGCTCCGCCGGTGATCACCCCGACTCCTCACCTGACTGTTCGCCTGCCATTCCGTCACACCTATCTCAGCATGCCATACCTGCTGCGCTAGCCCTACCTCAGTTCTGGTATCTTGCACTCTCTCTTCTGCTCCAGCTGCGACGGCAATATTATATTCAATCATCTATGACAGTGCACCTCTGATGCTTACAACGAAAGCAGTGATCTGCCAATACTTTCTGATCAGGACGATTTCTCTGATTCGTCAGATTCTCCAACTATCATCTACATGGACACTACTGCGAAGTCCAGAGAAGAATCTGACAGATTAATTCATGTGCCTTCAAAGCGCCGTCGCCGCTCAAATCGGTCGCTTATGAGTGCAGGTACTCCGAACGTACCTCAAACATCTAAGCACAGTCTTACGGTTGTCATCAAGCCACTTGATTCCAGACGCCACATTACCCACTTCAATACACTGACATTGAGACAGGGATTAGAATCTGTGGCTCCAGACGGCGTTCTTCAAGTTTGTCCCAACGAGCGCCTAAACCATCTGGCAGTTGACACCCGTACAGCGCACGCACCTGAACGCCTCTTGCTAATAACAAGCATGGATGTAGTTGCAGTTCAACCCTACGAGCCTCGTGCAAGCAACTGAGGCGTGGGTGCCTTTAAGGCTGTCCCCCAGAAACTTTCTCAATCAGATATCTACACAGAGCTGCTGCAGTTAGTCTGATTAAGTCCCCCCACCGACTTGGAAACTCAGAAAAAATTCGCCTTGTATTTGCGACAGAATCTGCTCCACAATAGATTATTCTCAAATATACAAGGTACAATGTGTCCCAGTACATTCAAGCACCAAGGCAGGTGAAAACCAGTTCCTGCGTAACCAGTGTAAAGCCTGTGGAGAAGAAAGGAAGATTAAGTGTGTGGCAAGGCTGTAAGAAGCAAAGGTTTTAAACAGAAGGAAGGACCAGACAGCCCGTGAACAGTTCGAGGCCTTCTATATTAAAAGAAACTGTAGCGATTGTGTTAGTGCCCCTTCTACCTCGATTTATAATAATGAAACTGCTTTCTTTGGATACACGGGTGTGAGGTACGTGTGTGCCTCACCTACATTTATCCGCTTTTTTTGTAAAACCCTCGTGCGCATGTGTGGTTATTGCTACCCATCTTGATTTGTCCTTACATTCATTCGCATTCGCGGTGAATAAACAGTTGGAAGTTGCGCCTGTCCAGTCTCGCTTGCTATGTTTTGTCTTTTTCGGCGCTACAACCCTCTTCTGGGATCATTTTTAAGTAAGCGCGGTCTCATCATGTCGCCAGATAAAAGCTCAGCAATTTCATTTTCGAGGTGCGATCTTTTATGCTACGTGCTGAAAGTTTCTGGTACCCCATACCAGGCGTCATAATCTATAGATTCCTAGTGGTGACATTTTACAGGTCACTTTCAAGGTACCTGACATATACAACAGCTTAAAACCAAGCTCTGCTTTAGCATCTCAATCTTCCGTATGCTCTCCACCACCAGAACAAGCTGCTCTACACCTTTATTACTACGGCTATATATAGTGCGATCTGTGAAGGCCTCCTACGTTATAGTGTCCCAGCTCTCAGGGTATCTCACAAACAAATATCAAACTCCTTGAAGCTGTCCAAGCTAAGGCCTTGATAATCTGCTCGACCTTTTCAAGAAAACCTACACAATGGGTACTCTAGCAGAGAACAGACGTCTATCTGCATCATAACTGGTAACCCAGGAGATGTTTCGTGAGCCGATCGTCGTTGACTTAAACATATTCCACTCCGAGGCCTGTGAGCTTGACCGCCGTGTTGTGTTGCAGTGGTTACACGCTCACTGTGGCCTTGCAGGCAACGATCACGCTGACAATGCAGCGAGGTCTGCGCACGGCGACACCTTGCTCCTACCTATACCATTTTCTCGCCGTGATAACGCGTGGCTTCGAGCTACAAAATCCTGACAGACGCAAAATGCTCTTTGTGGTGTGATCCGCAGCATTAATATATACCCCTTCTACGTATCGACCCCACTTGTGACTTCCGCATGCCAAGCAATATAGACAGACGTGATCGAAATTGCCTCCACCGAACTAGCGTGGGCGTTGCCTTTACTAAATCCTATCTGCATAACATTGCTGAATCAAGTAGCCCTCTGTGCCCCGCAAGCAGTGTACCCGCGGATATTCAAGTCTTCAACAATCATTGCAAGGCAATTTTAAGGGCTTTAAGACTCCAACAGGGTGGCCCCGTGCACCACGAGCATGTCCTTGGACCCTGGAGGGACGCGGATTAGGGTGTACCCGGGCCAAATGCATTTTTAATGTTTTTAAGAGACACGGGTTTGGTGGACATTGTATGAAAATTATGTTGGTGTGTGTGTTTGCGAGTGCATGAGTGTGCTGAGTGAAGTCATCTCCTGTTCCAATCCTTCCTTCTCCTCCTCTTACGCTCTCGCGGAATCCCCCTCCTGGGGAAGAGAACTCATTCGCCAAAATGTCAGAATTAAGCACTCAACTCTTGTGAGTTTAACTACGTGCGTCTTGTAGCTAGTAAAGGTCTTGAAGATATGCGTGATGTTCTTGTTGCTGTCCAATTGATTTATTTTGCACGCCTGTGACCGTATAGATTTTTATCGGAGAAAATGAAAAAGTGTTGGTGCGCTGGGACTACCTGCATCTCATTAGCAGTGTATGATGATTGGTGTTGCGCTTGGCTACTCGAGCAATCACCGCTTAAGTATGCAACGCTTTATTCAAGGTAAGAAGCGGATCATTTCTTGTCGATGCTGCCAATCTTCCGCGCCTATGGTATTTGCGCTACAGGCGGTAAACAATACTCGCGCCGTTATTGAAAGAAAATTACTTTCACTTTTGCTTCGTCCCCCTTGTGTTCCACAGCAATGAACAGAAGGCAGCGTAGGCTCCGAATTTGGTTTTCTATCACAGCGATAGCCTCTTCACCCAGCGGTCTTACCTTCACCCGTCTGTCGTGACTGACAGGCGCTGCTGTCGTTTCCTCCGCAAACAGAGCGGCGCAAGGAAATTGACAAAGCAAGCCACATGGCCGAAGCGTTGACATCTGATGCATTGCCATGGTGTTTGAATGTACTCCTACACACAGTACCCTGTATACTTGAAAAAAAATGGATTGCGGAGCAGATTCTATCGCAAATACAATACGGATATTTTCTTAGTTTCTAAGTCGGCGGATGGATTTAATCGCAGCTCGCTGTAGCAGCGCGGGGAAGTTATCTGATTGAGAAATTCTCAGAAGGACGACCTTAATGACACCCCCGCCTCAGTTGCTGGAAGGAGGCTCGTATGCATAAACTGCCACTGCAGCCATGCTTGATATTTGCAAGAGGCGTTCATTTGCGTGTGCTGTACGGGTGCCAACTGCCAGAAGGTTTAGGCGCTCATTGAGACAAAATTAAAGAACGCCATCTGGAGCTACAGATTCTAATACTTTTCTCAATGTCAGTGGATTGAAGCGGGCATTGCGGTGCCCGGAGTCAAGTGGCTTGATGACAATCGTAAGGTTGTGCTTAGGTGTTTCAGGTACGTTCGGAGTATCTGCACTCATAAGCGACCGATTTGAGCGGCGACGGCGCTCTGAAGGCACATGAATTAATCTCTCAGATTCTTCTCTGGACTTCGCAGTAGTGTCCAAGTGGATGATAGTGGTAGAATCTGATGAATTAGAGAAATCGTCCTGATCTGAAGTTAGTCGCAGATCACTGCTTGAGTTGTAAGCATCAGGGGTGCGTTGTTTATGAGGATATGGGAACGCTAGTTCCGATACAGCTGCAGCAGAAAAGTGAGCGTAAGACACAAGTTTTGAGGTAGGTCTTGCACAGCAGGTATGGCATGCTGAGTTAGGTCTGACGGAATGCCAGATCAGCAGTCAGGTGCTGAGTCAGGGTGCGGTACCAGCGCAGCCGCACCCATCGCAAGAATCATAATAGGATACAGCAGTGCAGGTTATCTGACAGTAAATTTTCAGCACCAATAGAAAATCTTTAACAACGAGTGGCAGGGAAGAGCGGACCCAGCCCAGAGGCTACCAGTTACCAGGCATGATAATTTTGATGATAAGTTTACAAGGAGGAGAGTGGCTAAGGAGGATGCCAGGCGAGAGCGGAATGATAAAACTGGAAGATGGTTGCTGGAGCGGCCATTTGGAGGGAGGTTTCCCCGGAAGGAGGAGGGTATAGCGAAAGCGGATGAATGCATACCTACTTGGTGGTTGCCACGGGAAGAACTCTGAGAGTGGTTGCCGTTGGAGGAGTAGGTAGAGGAATACGTAATGGCTTTCGCTGAACCTCGCGTTGCACAGTGGTCGCTATTCCGTTGATACTGGCAGTGGAACCACTGTAATCTTGAACGGCGCGGGCTGGACACTAATATGTAGAATTTCTTTTATGTCCCACTCTATTATTGCCCTCTTGAACGCGACTCGGATGTTGTACCTCTACGCTCTATGCCTTCGCCAGCTAGGCTACAGGCGCAGTAAAGAGGTTTCACTGAGCCACTTTGAAACCATTACAATGAATTCGTGCGGCGTACGCACAGCCACCTGCAACAAGGTGCTCGTCAGATGTTTTTGGCGTCGAAAACAACTTCCAAAAAACAAATTATTTCATAGAATGATCACATTATGGCGCTTATTTATGCATACGGCTTGTCGAAGTTAAAGGCCCTATGCAAAAATTGAAAATGTTTTCTATGTTTAGAAATGATGCTAATGATCATTCACACCAAGTATAAGTCTTCGGAACTGAGCCGGCAATTTATTATAAATTAAAAAAAAACGTGTTTTTTTAAATTCGCGGGCCGATTGGTGTGCTAGTAGTGGCCGATTTTGGAACTAAAATGGTAGAAGAAAGACGTCACACTACCCATGACGTCGCCAGGCCACCACACGCTGTCATTCGCTGGAGCCACGGCAGCCATGACGTCACGGGCACGCTTCCGGTAGCCGTGAAAATTGTCTGCTCGTGCCGCCGCGCGACCCTCTCGGGCAAGTGCGGACCAGGGCATTGCCTTCACGCATATGGTTTCAATTTTCCTCTGCCGCCTCCTTCTGTCGGGTGTTCCAGAGCCACTCGCACGGCTTTTCGTGAGCACGCATAGGGTTCGATGGCCATCGCGGCGGTAAGAGCGAGCAGTCGCGCCTCGAGGTCCGGGTTTATTACTGCCAACTACAACAGACGAAAATCAAAGAAACCCGACGCGCACTGCAATCCAAGAAGGCGAAGAGAGACCGGAGAGATGCCGCTACGCCGCCGACGCTGATGCTGGGGTGCTAGGAGCGACAACCAGAAGTTGAAAGCGAACGTCATCTGATGACGTATTCAAAGGCGGGGCCCCGTCCCAGACCTGTTTTCTTTATTTTTTCTTGTGCCCCGCGTGTACGAGTTGAGAGGGGAGTGGAGGAGCATAGCATAATTTTTAATCGTCTATATATTCGTTGTTATTGACGATAGCGTAAAATTTCTTCCATTGGGGTGATGAGAGATGAAATGCCTATCCCTCGACTGCTTTACGTAATCTCAATTAATTTATTGCTTAGTCAGTTTAAAAAAGAGTAAATGTAAATAGTCAAGCATTGTCTAATATTAAAGTTCAAAAATTATTCATCTGTAATTAGACAGTCTATAACACAATCGCAGCAGCCTTTGTAAAATGAAGAAAGCGAGGAGGGTATCTTTCTGCCTGTGCTCATGTCACGAGAAACCCCAAATTATGCGTGAGGTCACTGGCGCGAGTGCAGTTTGTCGTCCACCGCCGTATTGGACTGAGTTGCGCATTGTGCCCACAATACCTGCTAATTATTGGCTTAGTCTTTATCTTTGTACACTCTCAAACATGATGTTATACACTATCGTCCTGTGTCTAAATTGATGTCTTCTCAACCATTTAATTCGGCGATTGAGTGCACCTAAGAACGCAAGGTGCGTTTTGAGTACTACATGGTAGTTATTCATTTTTAAACATGAAATCCTTTAGAATTTTTTGTTGATTGCCGGTTTTGTAATGTGCTTTCTTTCTTGTTGATTTTTCTAGCCTGTTCGAGAAACTTTAGACATGCTAGCCTGCCTCCCCTATATGTAATGCTTTTGTGGCCTTGAGAAGAGAACGAATCAAAAGAAGTGAAATACCATTCCCCTGCCGTACGCTAAAGGAATCGCCGAGCATGGAGCACGAACGTGCCGTGCAGTCCTCTGTATACAGATTGGAAGATCAGGTTACCGCCGGTACCACGTACCGCGGTGTATGCTATAGCTATTCGATCGTGATTACTTGCATGCCGGGATACCTGCTAAACAACGAACAGAGGGCTCGCACATGTAATAAAAAAGAATCGCTTGCTCTGGCGAAAAGAATACGTGGTAGTTAGGGGATTGCGTTCTGTTGCCTGAGCGCCGCTGCTGACGTTATTATTGTGTTTCGGAAAGACCAGAGATTGAAATGAGATTTAGTCTTAAATGCATCTGCCATTTACTCGGCAGTGCATGGGTATCTTCATCGTTATACGTTTTAGAGGGACCGGTGTCGTAAGCGCTATAGCTGAACAGTGCAGCCGACAACCGCATCGTTAGGGACCGCCTTCTAGATAGGGACTCCAGGCGAGTTGTACGCGTCACCTGAAAATCACTCGATTGCGTCGAAAGAGACAGTTGCATAGGGCAGCTTATGAAGATGTCGAGACAGCCAGGTAAGAAGATCGTTTCGGTAAAGCTTCAGAAAAGCTGGAGAGTGCAATGGCGCAAGACGCCGAGAAACAACCTAGGGACGCGGAACATTGGCAGACTGGATGGCGAAGACACCTCACGAGGAAGACCGGAAGCGCAGACACACTGGCAGTAATAGCGGCTACCGCTTTCGATATAGACCAGCGCAAAGTGTGATCTGGTGGGGTTTACCGTCGATGACTTGCACATATGCCAGCATAGAAAGTTCTGTCCCGGCACTGCAAACCTTTTCTCGCATCTATCTGCTCTAGATGGTGAGAGAGACGGCAGCTTTTTCTGTGGTCCGTTTGCAGAAACGCTACAGGTTTATTGTTATGTGATATGTATAACAAAGTGCATTTGCAACGTGCATTGCATTGGTACATGTCCAATATGAGAAAGGCCAAAACGGCAGTAAAAGTAATGTGAGGTGATGTGCTCAGGTGTTCTTCAGACAGTTGCCGTGGTGCTTCGATGTGTTGCCACTGGAATCTACCTAACACAGCGAACAATCTGTCCCTCTATTCTATTAGTAATTTGAGCTACACCCTCGATGCGACAGAATACACAGCATCGAGATACTGAGTTCAGTAACAGGACTGTATAACACACGTGCACAGAAAACAATGGGTTTGACGGCAAACTTCGAAGCAACGTTAGCTTCAATGTTCGTTTTTTAAACCAGCCGACCTAGTGAACATTTAAGAAACAGTAAGTGAAGCTTTGGTGTATTTTGTATATATAAATTTATTTATGTCTGCCGCAAGATTTCGGGCATTTCCCCGGGACTCCACAAAATCTACCTCCGCAACAATTCCGTTCAAAAACGCAGTTGTGCGTTCCAAGCTGTCTCCATTTGTCTCTCGGACACACGCAAACATTACTTCCTGGTTTGCACGGCCGGAGCTTCTGAATATCCGGGCATATATTTTCGGGGTACTTTCCATTCGCTCCACAAGGAGCTTCGATCTCATCCGAGGAGCATCCCGATGCCTGGTAAACATTAAAGCATGTCGATACTGATTAGGAAACAGTACTGAAGTATGCGTAGTCAAAATCATCAAACACAAATAGAGCCCTGCAAAATCTTTTGGCCGCCTGAGCGAAACGAAATAAATGGTCACGGCGGCTCTAGGGGCCGCTGAATGTACTTGCTTTATAAGGAAGCACAATGCGCAGCTGCCAGTTTTGATAGACACGGAAGGAATTAATAGAAAAAGTAGTGGTAAGCGAAAAAAGGCAGCAGGTTTTTTATTTTGGATTTTGCATGTGTCGGTTCTTAGCAGAGCCACCTTGTGTCTGCCAACCTTGCATGTCCGCACAAATTACAGTTTGAGGTGTATATGAGCCACGTGGCACAGTGCGCAGGCTCAGAGGTTCTAGGGACGGTATAGAATTGTGTTTGGAGCTTAATCCACGAGACAGTTTGCATTGAAACCAACTCGCTTCCCCGCGGCCCATCTCGCCTGGCGTCCGTATTTGAAGCGAACAGGTTCCAGAGAGAATGGTCTCTTGGATTTGTGCCCGACGATATAAGTGTACTCGTACAGGTTGTTCCCCAGCCTATGCTCTACAGCTGTGACTCTTTGTATGACGACTGACGCCGTGGCTGAGAAGAGGTAGAATGTGATGATGATGATGATGATCAAGATGAATCGAGATTGAACCGCATTTCAGGAGCACCTTGTGCAGTTGTGCATGTCCTAGGAGACGGCCTGAACGAACACGGGAAGGAAAAGTTCACGGCCCATCAATGCGAATTTCGCTTAGAGATTGCTTTAGCATGCTTGCTTTGATTTTGTGAGAGCTGTATGATTACGAAATGTTTGTATTGGCACCAAAAGGTTTTTAATTTTTTTGTCAATTAAAACTTTCTGCCGTGCAATATGACTTCGTCCATGCTCGTTACTTCGTCCATCTTTTTGGAAGCGGATGATTGTGATGGAAGACGGCAATTGCCAAAGCACAGCTCGAGAAGTACAGCAGAAAGTTGTTGATGACAGCAATCTCAAAAGCACAGCGCCATAGGTTGGCTGTATAGCATGCGCTGCGAAAGATTGCGCCTGAGGCCAAGTTATCTCAAGCAGGGGCCAGTTAAGCACATCTCTTCGCGTTGCCGCCGGTTCGAATTTTGATGAGGGAAACAAGTAGGTATTTGCTTCTGTCTTCTCGGAGGCTAGTCACTGACAGATGGCCACAACCGGGTTTTTTCGTTCGCATAAGAGATGTAATACTAACAAAATCATAAACTTGCGGACACAGGTGCGAATGCTTCTGTTAAGTGGATTTCTAAATTAAAAGCAACCTCGCAATGCCCACAGTATAATCAGTGCTTTACCGCAGCCCTGGCTGGCAAGACCATACCTCAGGATTGATCAATGAGAACCTACTCCCAAGTTCCCGAAGAAGATATTCGGAAAACAGTGATCACAACACCTTTTGACGTGTTTACTTTGTCCATCGAGCATGCACCAGGTCATATGGTGCAGCAGGGCGTTTTAATGTACACAAAAAATTAAAAAAAACGTGATTACTGACACTGCAATGATTTCGTAACCATGGCACCATCGTCCGTGCCGTGTCATTTTAGTATACTCACGACGACAATCTTGTGTCCAGTACGTCTATCGATAAGCATTTCAAGCATCAGCTTTCTGTTCGACCGAAAGTCTGCCAACGAAACCACAATCACCGGTGCCAAGAGAGTTCGGCGGATCTTTACTCTACTTCTCAGGTAATCACGTCCACTCAAGTGGCATACGGACACTCGCCTCCAGCTGACATGAAAGTTTAAGCACACAATCTATTCTAGGACCGGGAAAAACACACGTCATAGATCAGCGCTAACATGCAACAGTCTATCATAAACTGTAGAGCAGAATATAAAGTCATATGAGAATATCTCTATTTAGGGACACATGGGTGTCTAAACCGTCTATTGCGCTGTGTTGGAAATAATTACAACACCTGAGTTATCACTGAGGATTTTACTGGCGGAACTTGTGTAATATCAGGCCACCACTTACCTATACATACATCTTTGCAGTTGAAAATAAATTATTGCAATTTAGCACTCGTGTGTCAACTTTCTTTCTTCACTGTCCTCGTCTGGTATGTGAGCATATACTATCGTGTTAAGTCCTACCAACGCGCCAAAACTGCACGTTTTCAGAGGTGAGAGCGACTTTCAATTTTCTGCCACTGGCAACATGTACAAGCTAAGCTAGTTTATCGGCCTCGTCAACTGCTACCGCCGTTTTATTCGCAGCTGTGCCACTCTGCTCTGCTTGATTGGGACTAATATGCACAATATGCGTTTATCGATAACAAAGAAGCCCTTGGCCCATGCAGTCCTGCATGTGAACACCATGCCATATAGTGCTGTCGCCCTCTTGAAGACATTTCGAGTACTGCTGTTTGAGCCATCCTCTAATAGCCCACTGATGGAGCCTGTCAGCATCACCTTTCCTTTTCTAAGTGCATGGCCAGTATCCAACCCGTTAGCCTTTCTGTCTATCGTTCCAAACCTTCTACCTGGCATTCAGACCCTTCCATAAGGACAGTGCTTTCCTGATCTTAACGGATCGCAAGACCATGACACTCACGATGGACCAAGCCCACAGCCTCAACAAACTTTGCTAGGTTCGCAAGTTAACATACATGGGTAAATTATCAAGTGACATTCGTCATGCCAGCGGCTCCCTCTACGTTTCAGCTGATTTTATTGCCATCAATAAGCTTTATTGTGTACATCTTGAGAGCATTGCTCCCGCTCAACCTACTTACTACATTTAGGCGCATCCGTGAGCGCGGCTCACCTCATTTGAACCAGTAGGTGTCTAACTACAAGGCACTTCACATTCCACTGATCCCCTTCTGCTCCACAGGGGCTGCATAACTTTTTCTGCCTGCGTCATTTCAAACGCTCTTTTTCGGTGCGGAAAAAAATTTTTTGAACCCGTAATGCACACGACCGAAACACTACGGGCGCCACTTCCTTCGCATGACCACGCCAGAATGCTAATATTCGTCAGTAGGTGGACACATGTGCCTCATAACAACGCGCGCATGTCCAGTGCCAACATACTGCCCCGGCCGCAGTATTTTCTCATCCTGACGCACTCCACAGTACGGCCCACATCGACCTATAGGACAACTTGATACTTGCCATGGCGCCCTGTGATTATGTGCCTGGGCATGCACCGCCATTTCGGTCAAGAATCTTCGATATCTAATATTTCTAACCTAACTGTCACGGCTAACTCCTTTTGCCGCTCGGTTGCGAGCTATGGATGGCCGTCCACCGTCATTACTGACGCGCCAACAGTCCGAGTTGTCCCTGTCCGCCAAGCTTCTTTATGTTCCCGGCTCGACCCTCCTGCGAACCATAGCGTTCCACTGTTAAACTACTGGTCTTTTGGAACGTTTCTATCTCATTCCCAAGGCCACACTCACCGCGCTTGCGACACCAAAGTTTGTTTAGGGCCTATACCTCACCCTCCTTAGCGGTCCCCACTCTTTCAAACAAGATCTCTCAAGCTCAACAGTTGAGCTTGTTTACGGCAGAACACTTTTCGCTCCCAACGATATCCTCGAGGTTTCCATCCACCGCCTGTATACCAAGCTTCACAACGTTGGGTTCACGCACTAGCGTTCTCAAACACCACGTCTGGACCATCTGGCCGATTTTGCCTTATTGCATCTAGGGAAACTACCTGCATATTTTCCATGAAGCCTACAACTGTACCTCGATTGAGCCGCGGTACCATGGGCCGCCTCGCATTCCTCGAGCGTCGTTCGGCATTGTAAGCTGTGTAAAAGAAATACTCCGCTGCTTGAGCAGCCCTGGAGCAATTGAGGCAGCCTTCTTCGTCAACTACTGTCTTCTCGCATTCCTACGCTTCCCTCCACGTGGAACAAAGCGTCTAGCCATATTGATTGGCGCCAGTGGTGTCTCCTATCACTCGCCACCCGTGCTCCTCGCTAGAAGCGATAGCAGCGCCAACTTTTCTTTAAGGACGGTTTATTCATTCCAAAGAATAAAATCACCTTTCCCTTCAAGGTCGATGGGAAGATTGTGCAAGAAATCTGACCGCCTTGTATACTGAATGCCTTATGAGCTCGAAACTATACCGGAATCCTGCAAGCACGCTGTCATCTTAATCCAATAAGAAGGTGGCATCAAGGGCTTGGAGAATTACCGACAGAGCAGATTGCTATCCGTTGCCTACAAGGTGTTTACTAAGGTAATCGTTAAAAGAATCAGGTCTAGTTTAAACTTCGATCAAGCAGATGACCAGGCCAACTTTCATTCAGGCTACTCGGGAATAGACGCTATTCACAACAATCCGCCACGTGATAGAGCAACGCGGACACTCTCAGGAAACCCTATATATAGGCTTCTTAGATTATGAGAAGTTGTCTCACTTAGCCTAAACAAGAGCAAACATGAAGGCTTTACAGAATTAGGGAGTAGAAAACCCTTAATTAATAGTGCTGGAAGATACCTATAACGGATGCGCTGCCACTATACTCCTGCTTAAAGCTAGCAACAAAATATCTCTAAGGAAGGGTGTCGGGCAGGCAGACACGATCTCTCCAATGTCATTCAGCGCCTGTTCACATGAGGTATACAGAGACCTGCATAGACAGCCTTTGGGGATTATTTAACGAATAATTCCATAAGAATCTGCAAATTTAGTGATGATATTGCTTTGCTAAGTCACTAAGACGATGAACTACAGTGCATGATCACTGACTTACGCAGGGAAAGCAAAGCACAGAACGATTGGTCTAAAATTCTTCTCCAGAAAACTAAAGCAATCACTGGAAATACTTAAAAATAACAGCAACACAGAACTGTCAATAAGGCGCTAGAAGTGGTAAGGGAATAGCGCAGAAAGCTACCCCAGATCCGGACAACGGTGTTGATCAGATTGCATAAGAATAAAGTTGAGTGCATCTGGAATGTTCTTTAATGTCATAATTGACAGTTTTATTTCTAGAAAAAAGTTTATAACAGCTTCATACCGGTGGCCACCGGTGGAGTCGAAACGTGGAGTCTTACGAAAAGGGTTAAACTTAAATTGAGCACAACGTTGCAAATATGGAAAGAAAAATAATAGATGCAGCGATAACGAACGGGAAGAAAGCAGAGTGGGTTAGGGAGCGAACGCGTGTTAATGAAATCCTAGTTGAAATCAAGAGGCAGAAATATACTTAGGCACGGCATGTAATGCACAAACATTGTAACCGATTATCATTAACGGTACGGGACTGCATTCCAAGAGAAGACAAGCGTAGCACGATGCCGCTGGAGGTTAGGTGTGCAGATGAGATAAGAAGTTTGTGGGGATAAGGCGGCTTCGGCTGGCACAGGGTAGGGTCAATTGTAGAGCATGGGAGACGCCTTTGTCCTGCAGTTTGCGTTGTCAGTTTGATGAAGACGAGGTGTTCTAGGGCGGGTCGCACTGCTACTTGCACATGTCGGATGGACAAGGGGTTAAGGGCTTGTGCGGTCGAGATATTTAGGAAAAAGTGGGGTGTACAAATACCGTAATGCGGCCAACAAAAGCAATGTGGCGATGCGTCCTAGGTCGGTAGCAAAGGAACGCAACAAAACAGTGGGTTTGCATGATTATATGAATTAAAAGCATATTAGCAAACTAGTTCAAGCAGGCGATGTTAGCTCTCGTTAATCGGTGGCATGTTTGCCTGATCTTTGCAGTGGCCACAAGAAACTGCCTATAGTTTCGGCGTGTCGAAAACATGGGCAATATTGGCTGCGCGCGTTGCCGCCATGTTGGACTTTTCACGCGTGCTGCATAATTTGTCCGAAATATGATGATCGTAGGCAAGTTAAAAGTAGTCTTGTGCGCCCCTGTTCGGTGGCAATAGCATCCTTGCCTCTGCTTTATTTATTCATTGAATTCGATGACTGTCTTTGCCAAAACCGTAGAATTTTTATATATAATTCTTTATTTCTAAGTTATTCTTATTGTGCTGCTTTTCTGGCTACTACTGGACTGAAAAAAATTGAGTATAAATTCATATTCTGCACTAGTAATAAAAAATTGGAAGACTCCGACAAAGATACTAAGAAACGCAATCAACAAGATAAAGAACCACCGAGAAAAGCCAATTCATAAGTTCCGCCACAACTTGTGGAAATGCTTAGATGCGGTCAGATACTTCTTACGGTATCTCAAGGTATCTTAACGGTATCTTACTTTACGTTAAGCTCTGGCAGGAGGCTTTCTAGAGAGCTTGAAGGAATTAGCCTTTCACGATTGAGTCAGAGACCTGGCTCCCGTCCAAATAACGCGGAAGAACTCTCTGTAAACCTATTATTCTAAAAAAAGTTGGAGAGATATGAACTTGGAATGGCGACGCCACTACAGGTCTTTGCGATATCTAAATGTTGGTCATGTATTAATCTTGAAGTGGCCATAAATTAGTACGAAGAGAATATTTGTGCTCTATAGCTTCAATGTGCATTGAAGATCTTCAAATTTTACTAGTTTACAAAATTTAGTCAGTGAATGAGTGCGGTAGTAATAGTTGTAAACAAGACTGAAAGAAAGCATATTGAACGCCAGTTTTCGTAGTTAGATGTGGTGTAGGGATCCCACACAAGTTTTTCTACTTCAATCTGCGGTCTCACCTCCAAGATCGAGAAACTGTTGACGAGAAATGCAGTGCAAAAAAAAAATCAGGTTGCTTTTTACAGTTTCTGCATTCATTTTTAATTTTGTAGGAACATTCAGTAGTATACCTTAGCAAAAGTCTTTGAAAAGGCCAGGAATATTTTATTAGTTTGACAACAGCTCATTACTTGAGACAGAATGTTAACGCGTTCTGTAAACTGAGTAACTCAAGACAGATCCTTGCAGAATTCGTATTGAGAAGGATGGAGCGTGTTATTAGAACAAAGGTACACCAAAAGATGATTTAACACATTTTTTAACAAGTACATATAACAGAAACTGGTTGAGAATTACTGGCCACAGAAGCAGGGCAGGCCTTACGGACTGCAGTTATTTTTGGTTGTTTGCTCGCACCTTAGAAGGAACTGATTTAACAGGTGTCCGAATACCTTCAGAGAGGTATTTGAGAACCCACTGAAAGTATAATAATACATATTGATTTGGCATTTCATTAGGGCCGGGGCTTTTTAAAAAAAAACAATTGAAGAAGCAATTAAAGAAACCTTTGCTCGGTTAATTCTGCCTTGAACATGATGGCTCTTATGGCTGATGACCAGGGGTGGGCAAATGCCCTCCTTTTTACTTTACACACTTACTTTTTACAGGGGGGTTGTTACATTGCTGCAATAATACATCTAACATTTCCATAGTACGTTGTTAAAAAAAGGCACTACATTTGGTACATCATGCATTGGCAAAATTGGCAGGAATGATTTAAACCAGATGACTACACCTCCACCTCTACCATCATAATCTTTTCAGTACGAACTGTAGCCAGTGGCAACGAACTCACTGTCAAACCCGGTATCGTTACACCAAGTTTGTGTCAAAACCGTTATTTCAGGGTCTTGAAAAAGCAGAAGAGCCTCCAACTCAGTTATCTTGTTTAGGAAACTTCTGCAATTATTATTTAGTACTTCAGGGTCTGAGATCACCTAATCTGGAGTCAGTTTGATTTCTGTCTAAGCCTAAAGCGTGAAGCTTTTGGTTCACCCGAGCCATACAGTACGCTATCAGCGTCTGGCTTACCATATATTAGCCTTAAAGCTTTGCACCTTCTTTTCTCTCGTCTTCAGAGCTTTTTATAATTGTTTCCGTATTTCCCTAATTCGTTTACAAAAGCTCTCAGGTAAGAATTTTGAGCTTTTTTGGTGTTTTTCGGCCACCATGGTGGCTCAGTAGTTATAGCGCTCGGCTCCTCACCCGAAAGACGTGGGTTGGATCCCGGCCGCGGTGGTCGAACTTCGATGAAGGCGAAATCCTAGAGGCTCGTGTACTGTGGGGGGCGCTACCAGCGCGCGTAGCGAGCGGACGCAAGGGACATCGGCTCCGGCGATTTTCGACCGTGGCGGCGGACCAACGTGTTGGATTCCGACAATTTTGGACTTGACAGGACCAGCAAGTCAGCCGGCACGCAGGGAGACCACTCCCAACCCGGTGGGCCGATTCGTTGACCTTTTTTTTTAGCGTTTTTCCTCCCATCCACCATAGCGCCGCGACGCAGCTTCAAGGCTGAACGCCGGCGTTCGGCGGCGGGGAGGCCGCTCCAGGCCAACATGGCAAGCGCAAACCAGCAACGCGGCTACGACCCGGAAGGCATGGCATGGTCAACTGTGCCGCAGACCAGTCGGGACCAAGCTTGCAACCCTAATGTGATCCGGGCTTTTGAAAAAAGAGCCCAGAAACTCCAAGCCTGCGCGCAAAGGAAGGCCACGTCAGCCCACGGCGGCCACCATGCGCAACCCGACAAGGCATCCGATGAGCGCGCAGCCGGAGGCCCAAGGCAAGTCAAAGCTGCATGGAAACCCAAGTTTCTCTGCAGATTTAGACCAGACGATGTGGTGCTAATCATCAAACCACTGACGGCGACAAGCTTGAAGAACTTACAACACGGTGAGCTAGGCCTAGCCCTACGACAACGAGTCGGGGAGGCCGAAGCGGACAACTTTTACTTCACAATATCCCCGGACCAAAACCTGATCATCGTGGGCACGTCGAGCATCCACGCGGCAGACAAACTGGTCGGGGACTTTGCGATAAAAATCCAAGAAGGAGCAGACCTCCATTTGCACGGGCACGTAAAACAGAGCGAAGACAACGTGGTTCACAGAGTCATCACAGTGGCCAATCTGGAAACCACCGAGTCCCTGCGATGGAAGGTGAAAAGCTTTCACGGAGAAAGCACCATCCTGGAGATCCGAAAGTTCGGAACTTCGAACAAAGCCAGAATCACCTTCGAAGGCCAGTACAAGCCTAGAGCTGTATTGTACAACGCGCAAGTCATACCGGTAGCAACGTACCGCCGCACCATACCAGCGTGTAACTTGTGCGGCACGGTGGGACATAGGCCAGATACATGCCCGACACCGAGACAAGAAAACTGCGGACTCTGCGGAACGCTAGCCCCGTTTGTGGAGGGGGTACGGTCCCCTCACGTCTGCAAACCAAAATGTGCGGTTTGTGGCGGCGAACACGCCACGAACTCCAGAGACTGCACGGCAAAATTCCGCACGAACGCGCAGCAACAACCCAGCAATCAGGAGAAAAAGAGGAGGAAAAAGAAGAAAATAAACAAGAAGAAGAAGGGAGGAAGCGGGAATCTCCCGCCCCCTCCACCTAGCAGGGAGTCGACTTCTGATCAACCCAAGCAAAAGAGGACCTGGGCCAGCATAGTCCAGAACGGGAAGCGGCAGGTGAGTGGGACCGCCTCTCCTCCTCCTCCTCCCAAACCTTCCTCTCCACACACACCCAACCCAGTAGAAACCGAGTTACGAAACCAGATAGCAGCCCTAAAAGCGCAGATCGCGGTGCTAACGAGCAAACTAGAAAGTGCGCTAGCTAAACCCCAGCCACCTCAGCAAGAGGAGGCGATGGAAAGCGACACAGAACCTAGTCTTGAAAATAAACTAGAAGCTATGATGAGAAGGGTCCAGGAATCCATTCCCACCATAGTCTCACGACAGATAGCGAAAGCGATGACGGTTCGCAAATACGCTAACACGAGGAGACTCCAGAATCCCCGAGCCTACAGGATGCGTAGGGTGCTGAGCGAGGACGAGGAGGAAGACCACCAGAAGCAATGTCCCCTCCAGAATAACAACAATCTCCAGATACAACATGGCGAGACAAACTAAAGAGAGTCCCATAACATGAACGCAGTGGAATAGTCGAGGCTTGAAATCGAGGACTAAGAGAGCGGATCTTAGGATGCACCTGTCTACGTACGAGCATACTCCGGCAGTAGTGGCCGTACAGGAACCTGGCGGGAACGTGAGCCTCACAAACTACAAAACGTTCAAACTCGACCCTCTAACGTGCATCTTTGTGCACAAGAATTTCACTGCAAATTTGGTAGATCTGGAATTACAAACCAGCTATTCGCACGTGATGGTGACTCGTCTACCACTGAAAAAGGAGGATTCGCCGCTACACATCCTGAACGTGTACTGCCCACCTAAAGCAAAAAACATAACCTTCTCCACACTCCTGAGCAGAGCTATCAGGGAAGCAGGACGAGACCCGCTACTAGTAATGGGAGATTTCAACGCGCAGAGTCCCTCATGGGGCTATCATCGAGAAGACATACGAGGACGGAAGCTAGCGGAGGCGGCGTCCGCGTTAGGTCTAACCCTACACACTGACCCGGCGTGCCCCACGCGGATAGGGAACTCGGTGCAGAGGGACACGTGTCCCGACTTAACCTTCACGAAAAACGCGAGGCGACTGGAGTGGACGAATACGGAGGAAACTCTCGGTAGTGACCACTGCCTGATCACCATAACGATCCGTACGAAACCCCTTACCAGGCCTACGGGGCACACTATGCTGCCGGACTGGACGAAATTTAGAAAGGAATACGAGGTAAGCTCCATCCAGGAGCAGGGTTATCAAGCCTGGACAAAACAGCTGCTGATCAACCTGCGTTCGACGGAGACACAGGTAAAGCTCTCAGAGGCGGTGACGGACGTGGACACCCACCTCCTCCACCTCTGGGCAGCCAGACGCAGCATGGTCAAAAGATGGCGTAGACAGAAGCATAACCGAAAGCTAAGAGCTCGGATCGCGGCAATCACTAAAGAAGCGGCGGAGTACGCGGCGCAACTCGCGGACGCGAACTGGGTAGATAGGTGCAACGCGGCCGCTAGGCAGATGTCTAGCAAAAACACGTGGCGCCTCTTCCGGGCGCTCATAGATCCCAACCAGACGCGCACCGAGACGCAGAAGCACCTGCAGAGAGTGGTACATGCATTTCAAGGAAATACGGCCCAGCTCGCACTGAAGCTTCGGGACCAGTACCTGAGCACAACCCAAGATCCAAGGGGAGAAGCTTACAGCTACAGTAGAGCCCAAAATGCTGAGCTGGACGAACCTTTCAAAATATACGAACTCAAGGCCGCTCTAGCGAGGATGAAACGCGGGACCGCGCCAGGAAGGGACGGGATCTCGGTAAAACTCCTAGCCAATCTGCCGGACCGCGCATACGAATCCTTCCTAAAACACTTTAATTCGGTTTGGATGGGCGAAGCTCCACTTCCCACGGAGTGCAAGACGGCGCTGATAACTTTCATCCCCAAGGCGGGCAAGGCCATAGATACGGATAACCTAAGACCTATTTCTCTCACCTCGTGCGTGGGCAAACTGATGGAAGCTATGGTCAGAGATAGACTATCTGAGTACCTAGAAAACAAGCGAGTCTTCGCCAACTCGATGTACGGCTTCAGGCCAAATAAATCGGCTCAGGACATCCTGCTGCAGCACAGCAGGGAGGTACTAAACCCGATCGAACATCCGAACGTGGATAAGATAGTGCTGGCCCTAGATCTGAAGGGAGCCTTCGATAATGTGACACACGAGGCGATCCTCACACACCTATCAGAGACGGGATGCGGCAGGAACGCTTTCGAGTACATAAAACGCTTCCTCACGGACAGACAGGCCTACGTGAGGATCCAGAACGCGGAACACGGCCCCTTTCTATTAGGCACGAGAGGGACGCCACAGGGAGCGGTGCTATCCCCCTTGCTTTTCAACTTGGCAATGAAGAGCCTGCCGGTCCACCTGGAGAAAGTCCCGGGTGTGCAGCACGCGCTGTACGCGGACGACATCTCCATTTGGGCCACGCAGGGCTCTCTCGGTGAAATGGAGGCCAGCCTGCAGGAGGCGGCCACCGCGGTGAACGAGTACGCGAAAAGATGTGGCCTTCATTGCTCCCCTCAAAAATACGAATTCGTGCTCATTCGCCCCAACAAAAAATGCACAAAAAAGATAGAATTGAGACTTGGATCGGAACCGATACCCGAAAGAAAAGAAATTAGAGTCCTAGGTCTTTTCATCCACCAGCGTCGGCTGGCGACGACCACGCTCGACAAACTAAAGAAGGTGGGAGGTCAGGTGGGCCGAATGGTCCGCAGAGTCTCGAACAAGAAAGGGGGATTGCGAAGCAAAGACGCCTTGCGGCTGGCCAATGCCTTTGTAACAAGCAGAATCCTGTACTCGACCCCCTATCTCCGCCTCAACAAGCACGACCAGAACATCATCGAGGTGATAATACGCAAAATGGCGAAGAAGGCCCTCGACCTCCCGATAACCACGTCTAACCTGAGATTCCAAGGTCTGGGTATGACGAACTCCTTCGATGAACTTAGAGAAGCCCACCTCACAGGTCAATACACGCGATTATCGCAGACGCCGTCAGGACGCCGCCTTTTAGCCCGTCTGCACATAGAACACACGGCTCTAACCGAGGAGAGAGTAAGACTCTCTAAGGAGTGGCGTTACGCCCTGCACGTAAGACCACTCCCAATTAAGATGTCCAGGGACGGCCACGAGGGTAGACGCAGGGCCAGGGCAGAGGCCTTAGCTCACCACTACGGAAGGAAACCCGGGGTATACTACGTGGACGCATCCGGCCCGCACCAAGGCGGGTGGTACACGGCGGCAGTGATCCACGAGTCCAAAACGGTGAACGGGCTCACCTTCAAAGCCCGAACCGTCACTCAAGCAGAGGAAGTCGCCATCGCATTAGCGGCAACACACTCCGATTCCAAGACAATCATAACCGACTCGCGAGGGGCGTGTCAGAACGTCCAACAGGGCTAGGTCCCGTACCTGGCCTACCGGCTGCTGCAAAACAGCTCGTACGTGGGAGGTCCATCCCACCGCTTCATAGTCTGGGCTCCGGCCCACTCGGGGATAGGAGGAAACGAGGCAGCAGATGCAGCCGCCCGCGCGCTCTCGAACCGGGCAACCTCGTCCCCCGCCTCCACTGAAGAAGTAGCGGAAGCCACGCCGACCTACACTTACAAGGAAATAACGCAATTATACAAAGATAGACATAAACTGTACCCCCACCCGTGTAAAGGATTAACGAGAGCGGAGGAACGCCTGTTCCTCCGCCTTGTCACGAACACCATGGTGTGCCCGGCCTCGCTAAAGCACTTTGACCCTGCCTTCTCCAGGGAGTGCCCGCACTGTGGGGAGAGGTCCTCCGACCTCTACCACATGGTGTGGGCGTGCCCCTCCAACCCTGCTTTTACACCAAACCCAAACCCCACCCGGGAGGACTGGGAGGCGACCCTACTCGCCTGTTGCGACCTGAAAGCCCAAAAGGCGATGGTCGAACGAGCTATGGCGGCAGCAGAAGCCACTGGGGTCCCGTACTAGGGACTCCACCTAGTGATTGTGAGGGGAAGGGCACTAAGCCTGACTCCAGAGCACCCTCCATGTAACTCCCTCTTTTCAGAGGAAATAAACGTTTTTACCACCACCACCGTGTACTGTGTTTTCAGTGCTCGTGAAAGAACCACAGGTGGTCGTTAAAAATGCCCAGGGAGCCGCTAACTACAGCGTCTCTCATAACCTGAGTCGTTTGGGATGTTAAACTCTCATAAACCTAAACCAAAGTTTTTTGGTGTTTTTGAGATAAATTGCATGATCGTAATATAGGCATTTTTCACGGAAGTCGAGAAGTTTGGAAATGACTGGTCCCACCTTATTTATTTCCTTTTTAATCACCCTGCGGCATCTTTCGACGCCACAAAGTGTTAAACATAGCTGTTGCAGAAAAACATCATCAATTACTTCCTTTTCCAGCTCCTAGCTAGTGCCCTCGGTAAGCACTTTTATTCCGTAAATGATCAGGCTATTTCTTCTGTCGTTAATTTATAAATCGTTCTTCTGGTTTCAAACTGCACTAAGCTGCTCCTGAAGCTCCGTTAGTGCCGATTCCATGTCTTTTACTATCGTTGCTAAGACATTTAGGCCCGACAACTGTTTCTCAACACCATCAATTCGCTCAGTTAAACCGGAAAGTTTATTCTCGTTGTGTTTTGAAACGCCTGCAGGCCCTCCATTGCTGAATTAATCTTGCTCTGGCCTTCTAGCGGTTTCTATAACTGTTTTCCGATAATTCAGATAATATCGTTATTTTCAATAGGGCTCGGATTTGTTTCAACACCGCCACCAGACAACATATCTTTTGATAATACAACCACAAAGAAAGGGAACGCTGAACACACAGTGGGCAGCGCACTAGCAGTAGAAACTGATCGTCACTCCTGTAGCAATGTGCAGATTGAGAATCACTACGCTAAATAGCAAAGCAAAAATTATTGCTTAGCATGTTGCCTCCTTTGCTGCTGCCATGCCCACTGTGCTAAAAAGAGTCAGCGTGTTGTTGGGTCTATGTACAAAAACAAATGTACGCCAAGAGTATTAAGAAAACGATTCAATAGCGTTTAACACGACAATCACAAGAACTGTTGAGCAAATAATACACTCAGAACAAAGCAATTTTGCAGGTCTCTTAATTGCCATTACCCGATGGCATTGCGATTGCACCGGCTCTTTTCTCTTAATTGCCATTACCCGATGGCATTGCGATTGCACCGGCTCTTTTCAAGTTCACTGACTCTAATCTTCCGCTATTTCCTGCGGTTTGCTGCATGCTCGTCAGATTACGCTTCGACACGCAAGGATGGAAGATGAAGACCACGCTTTCAAACTGCAGCGTGGGGGACTCGCAATTTAACAACTCTCGTGGACGCGGCTACCTGACGAAAACGATGACATTGTAAGCATAGCACGAGAGCTTGGCAGTTCGTACAGGGAAGATGTTCGAATTTCTCCCAACTGATTGTTAACATTAGGAACCTGTATGAACCGACCGACTTAAAACTGGAATGGCAGTCCTTCTTGGTGATTCGCTCAGCCTATACCTCGTGTATACTCCTCTGTTGCTGTCTCTGCGATGTGTTTCGTGGTGTTTCCTAAAAGCTCTGTAAACAATTTCGTTAATGTAAATAGAATATATTTTCAATGTAACAAATACAATTCTTAAAGAAAGGCTGTGGCGACTGCGTAGCGGTCCGAAGCAGCGGCCAAGGGGACTGATTTTTTAGTGCCGCCGCGGGTTAGAGTTTCACTACCACAGCTTTAATTTTTTTTAAATACTTTAGTGTCTTCCGCCTATGCGGTACCGTCTTTCCACTGCAGTGAGGCTCTTTTACAGTAGCTTTAAATAAAACGTCATTGACGCCACTGCACAATTAAAGCGCTCGGTAAAATGTAGCATTTGGGCTGAATAATATTAATCACTAACTCCCGACTCTGGAGTGAAGGATTCAGTGGTTGGCATTTTATAGCTCTAGCGCTGCCAGTCCGTCGAAAAATTTTTGTCTGTAGGTCCGAAGCCTGCTTCTAGCACGTGGGCCACCTTGGTAACGTGACGTTGGGACTCATCACAAGCTGCCCATCGGATTTTGGGCAAGCTGCCCACCGGGGCAGTTCAAGTCATTGCTTAGTCGCGAGAGATTCCTCGGGAACAAAATAGACCTCACATGCTCCACGGATGGCAGCACCTGTCATCGCAAGGCAGTGTCGCTTAGCTTAACCGCTGTTCCTCTGTGTCTGGTGCGGATTCAGACCTCTCATGTATAAGTGAGTGTAGAGAATGACCACTTCTACTGGAGTAGAAGTCTAAAATGATGCAAGAACGCGCAAACTTACATCACATGATATATGAACCAAAGTAAGTATGTTCAGGCCAAAGAACAGTATAGAAAGTCAAGATAGACCATGCAAAACAGGACTAATGGTACCAGCACATGATAATTAAGGGTTAACCCCAAGCTAAACCACCCGTATTTTTTTTTGCTTGCACATCTACGCTTTACCCAAACGCTGGGTGCAAATTTTTTACCATGCCTGCTAGAAATTTGGGTCATAAAATCTGGCGCGCAGTTAAGCTGTAAGAGGCCTTACTAGAAACAGAAATAAACCAAGAGCTGTTCCTCTTATTTGGAGAGCAGTAGAACATTTTTTTGTTTTTTATCACATTGTAAAACGCGATGTGGAGCGAGTAATAATTAAGGTAAGATTACAGTAGTCGCCTTTGCCCACCACATTGAGGCACCGCTTTCCAATACCCCAGTTCGAGAGAAAATGGAAATTAGAAAGAAGTTATGACTGTACTGATACTCACAGCTCAAATGAAAATATTCCACACCAACGCCGCCAACAGTCTTTGATTTGAAAGTGCAATTCCGTAAAAGAATTTTTTGAGCTGAAGCTAATTTGCGAAACCTCACTTAGCTGAAATCTGACTTCATTCTGGCAAAAAAGGCTTAGAACTTGGAAATTCAACAGCCTTGCTAAGCATAATTTCTGCATCTTTTACACTACACTGTGATCATCCGACAGACTCGGGGCTAATAATGAAAATGTTGACTTCGGTAACATGGTTTCCGTTGGACTGGCAGCCACCCGCAGAGCCCGGCCTGTGGCCCCTTGTTACCGCATAATAGGAGGCGTTTCACCAAACACTTTACACAATTTTTAATAATAGGTTTTTTTTTAGTTAGAAGAGCGCTTTTTTCGGCGGTGTAGTAAATCGCATCGACGGAGGTGTGCTGCACCTGCGTTACTTCCCCGCCTAGTGTACCTCCAGACTGCAGAAACTACGTCTTCTCTAGGAATCTTCACCCTAAGAGATGGTGCTTTAAAACGGGAATTCATAATGGGCTGCCCAGACAAAAACATTAGCCCGGAGTACGGTTCGGGCCACCACCCTCAGAAAGTGAATTTTGTCTTTCTCGCCCTCACATCACCATGTCTTTGCACCCTAACCCTCGCTCTCATGAATTTTTATGCGCCCATCTTCCCTCACCCTCACCTCACTGAGTGAAGTCGTCATGAGGTGAGGTTGAGGACGCCCTCATGAGGGTTCGCCCTCGTGAGGATGTCCATCTCTGCTGATGACTAACCTATCCAGAGGAGAAGTGAGCGGTTTTTAACGACCAGCGGCATCTAGGCGTGCTGCCGTTTTTATCTGCTTCGAGCACTCATTTAATTTTCATCAGCTTTTAAGTATCTGGGAATTGAACGCTTTCCAGCGCCGCCGCAGCCGATTCCGCACCAGCTCCGGTTTTATGCGGTAATCTGATTTCCGCTTTACTAGGTTTTTCCAGCATTTACTACATATATCCTTATGCCTGCCGTATTGAGGGCGATGCATTTACTATATCCTATCCGATGTGAAGGAAAAGAAATAGCATGGGTGGCACATGTTATTCCAAGCCAAGGTCGCTACGGACAGCGGCGTGAATCCTGAGTAAAAGGCAGGCGTAGCAGGAGCGGCAGAAATTCAGGTAGGCGGATCAGACTAGGAAGTCTGTGGCCATAAGTTGCCTTTCTGTAGCTGAGGACAAGGCTAACTGCACAGATATGGAAGGCGCATTTGCCCTGCAGTGGACGTAAGTACTCCGGTGAGGATGAATGGCTGAAGGGAATGGCACACAGTGCAGACTGCATGTGGGAAAGTCTGCTCGGTTGGCATTTGCAGTACTATTACAAGACAGGTGCAGGAACAGCCAATGAAGAGCAGTTATAGTTTTTCCACACTCTCGCCTTAGGGTGATGTAGGATAGGGGTCGAAATCATGCTGGGAAAACGGGGCCTTTGTCTTTATCGGATCATATTAGGGCCGCACAGATAACCACTGTATCGATGTGAAGACGATTAATATGTAGAGGATATCTATAATGCGTCTGAAAACAAGAACACCCCTTTCTTACATTTTTATGGAAAAATCACTGCGTTAAACATGTGAGGTGCTCATCACTGGCTGACGCACCTTTCTGAAGTCAACAAACTTAGAGAGTGTTCACTAACATCTCTCCGGAAACACACAAATGGCTCCTGAAAGGAACTGCCCCGGTGGCTCAGTGGTTAAAGCGCTCGTCTACTGAGACGGAATGCCCGGGTTTGAACCTGACCGTGGCGGCCGCGTTTCGATGGAAGCGAAACTCAAAAGGCGCCCGTGGGCTGTCAGATGACAGTGCATGTGACCGATCTGCAGGTGGTCGATATTATTTCGGAGGCCTCCACGACGCCACCTCTTTCTTCTTTTCTTCTTTTGCTCCCTCCTTTATGTCTTCTCTTATGGTTGTGGTTTGGGTGTCCACCGAGATATGTGGGACAGTTACTGCGTCATTTCCTTTCCTCGAAAAAATTAATCATGTACTAAAACTCTTTAAACTTGCGGCATAAATTTATATCTTTTTATTCCATGTTACTCCGATAATGTATATCTGCGCTAATAAGAAAGGGATAAGTAAAACTTTGGGCTTTCAATGAGGCTTAGTAATTTCAACTGCAATGTAGGCTTCACTTATACTGATACTTCGGGAAGATGGTAGTCCGGGAAGGAATAAGAAATTGAAAGATGTCCAAACGAAAGTATTTACCGGACTGACTCGTGCCCACAAAAAGAACCAAAACAAAACAACTCGGCAGCGGCGATAGCAACAAATGTGTCCAATGGTCGCCGAATAACAGTATCAGCGTCGCTCTTTGCCGCGATTAATTTAAGACTGCCGACAAAAATTATGGATAAAGCTCTGAAAGTACCTACTTCAATCTAGAATAAGGTACAACCAGCTGGACGCGGATGCATTCATTCCAGACTGATCTGGTTGCGCTTTGCGCCGTAAAGAGAGCGATAAAGGCGCGTGCCGGCGGCTGTAAGCATAAAAGTTACAAGTCGTAGCGCTAAAAGCAGCTATAGCGAGATATACCTTATTTAGAATTTCATGTATGAGCACTCCTATGCAATTCCCTAAACCAGGGTAATGTTTTTGGGGTAGGTTCTCTGCTTCCGGAAAAACTTTAGGAGCATTAGTATTTTTTTTATTTCAGCGCTATATTTATATATCAGTTGAAAAACCGAAATAGCTGTCAGCTGGCAGCAGCGAAATAGGTAGATGTGCATTTCACCGCAAGATAGAACAGAAGCCATTAGTATTCATTAAGATACATAAATATAGACATCAGCCATGGTGTCAAAGCTGTGCAGAATTTCAATTTACAAGTGAATTTAAAGAATTCTTACCCAAGACAAACTATACAAATCGCATATTACAAGAAACACAAGAAAAATCTTTGTTGCTCTCATTGCTCCGTACTCTTTGGACCTGAAAAGAAAAAAAAGTCCACCATTATATTTGCGGAAAACTAATCATTTAGAGTTGCAACACCTCGACACGTGACTTTCGACTCCATCGTAAAAGGGACGCAGGGGTAACATAACCGCATCATGGTCACACTCAGCACATAAATACTCATCAGCAATGTTACCACGAGAAAAGGTGAAAAGCTGTTGCTCTTTAGCTCAAACGAGGAATTCTCTGCTCATGCTCAGGCGAGTTTCCATATAATAACGCGTCCGCGTTGAAGGTGCACTAAAGAGAATTCTGGGATCGTCTTCTTACCGCGGGGACTCAATCTGCACACTCCGAGCATTCTTATAAGTTTCCAGTTATTATCCTCAACGACCGATTCCAATATTAACTCGCATTAAAAATCCGGGCTCCCGCCTTTTTTTTAACTCACCTCCGATAAGAGAAGAAGTAAGCCAACACGTGCAGTACCTTTAAGTCAGCCGCGTGGTGACTTGCCGCTCTGCCATCGGCGAAATGATACTCAGTGATCTGCGAAAGCAAAGAGTCTAGGCGTATTTCTATTTCAGTTGGCCTTATTTGCGGCTATGTAGTCAGCGACTAAAGCTAGTTGTTCATGGAAACCTATAAACAAAACAAAAAGCGAAAGCGACGCCTCTACGCGACCAGCTGAAAGGAACTCCACGAGTTGGCTGACTGCTCCTCTTTTCGGAGGTGAGTTAAAAAAAAGGCTGGATCTGGGCGATTCAATTAGGTTTAATAGGAAAATCAGGCGCACAGAAAAACAATGAGCAGTTTATAAGACTGCTTGGAGAGGGTAGATAGAGTTCCCGCGGTAAAAAGGCGATTTGAGATTCCTGTTTAGGGTACCTTTAAGGGTCCCGGTCAGCGCAGGAACTGACGTTGTTGGCGTCTAAAGACAATCCGGATTCGTCGACACTATCGTGGCGCCTCAACCACTGACCTCGAGCGAGAAATTCATACACCCCACAATGATCACATAGTACAATAGTTATGACGTCGTTGGAAACTTCTCATTGGCCTGCAAGGCAGTGACTCATTCCACCATCGTCACATAGTGCCTCTGAAGAAAAAGCAATTGCATGCAAAATTAAAATCGTTGAGCCGGGGCTTTAACAGTTGCTTATCGGTCGTTTGCAAGGCGCGCTACTTCTCGAACACTTAGTAACTTTCGCTCGACCTAGACAAACGGAGTGTTTGTTTCTTGCGGCAAATAAAAATTAAAGAAAAGTAAACTAAAATGACTAAAATGAGATCAGTGCCCGTGTCTGCGAAGTAATATATGAAGAGGACCACCAGTCAGTAAAGGGAGCGATTAATGCTATCTCGTAACTATATTAAGGCAGAGCTTATAAGCATCTTTATTAATCTTGCGCCACACCTAGTTCCGCATTCTGCTATATTGTGCTGATTATTTCACTTCTAACAGACTTACACAGTGTCCTTACGTGCTTGCTATCTATAAATCAAGAAATCTTTTATAACAGGCCGCCGCTTCTGCAACGTCCTCCTTAAACTAAAATCTTCGTTACCTAAACGTCTCGACATCAGGAATGCATCGTCAGGTGGCGGCCGCATGCAGTGCGGCAAAGTTCAGAACTTATAGTGGGTGACTTTCTCCACGATAGCATGTCCTCGGTCTCACAGCATCAAAGCGGCGTTCCTTAGCTGTGCAACGTTGGTAGGTGAGGTCACAGTGTTGGGACTCAGTCCAAACCCTCTGCATTTTAGGCGTCTACGTGCTCAAAGCCTTACAGTGGTGCGGAGATGCACCACATTTCCTTAATCTCATGAAGTTGAATGGCGCAAGGGAACGAACACTGGAAGACACAGAGACAGAAAGAGCGCCTTTCTGTCTCTGTCTCTTCCTGAGTTCTTTCCCTTGCGCCATTCAACTTTATGATGAACCAACTAGCCCAACAGCAAGTACTTCTCAATCTCGTGAGTTTTGACATCTACTTCATTTTAGGAGCTTAACCTACCGTTTGTCCAACCCCTGCCCTAGATAGCAAGAAGTATTAAAGGCAGGCAAACAAGAACTGAGACAAGCACGCCTGCATAGCACTACAAAACTTTTTTTATGAATAATCCCGCCGTAGTGGTTCTTTGGCTAGTGCGCTTGTTTGCTGTGTGCGAAGAAGTTGGTTCAGTCGCTGCGGATGCGTCTGTTTCTATAGAGATAAATTCAAGGTGTCAATGTACTAATTGCTCTCAGCGGACGTTTGAGACCCCTAGGTGATACAGATCAGGTCGGAGACCTCGATGAGGTTGCTGAAAGTTCATGTCTCGCTTTCTGACCTTAAGCCAAGCATACCATAACACAACTGTGCAGCGGCGAAAGCCACAAAGAGCGCACAACGCTAGGTGGAGATCAGAATAACTGCACTTCAATAGCGGAGCTCAATGTAAAGACAGCATTAACTTGCGAGACCAGAGGCAAGGAAAAACGACGGCCATTCTGAACAACGTGGGAATAGCCGTGCGTAATGGCGATTTTTTAGCGTGAGCTACACTGGCCGAGGTTGTGCAGTTTCGCGTGGCTCCTGTGGAGCCGTGCTGCGCATGCGCGAGGAGCAGTGACGTCGCACAGCGCACAGCTGGCGCGCCAGAGCCGCCGCCGCCGCGCGCTCCGCCGCAGCCGCGAGCGCCTCGCCAGTCTCCGCATTTCAGAGGAGTGAAGTCACAGCCACGGCAGCCGCACTGGCGCCGGCGCGTACCTAGATGTGCGCCTCCGTTCCGCAGTAGCCAAGTCTGACGCTGCGCGGGAGCTGCTTGATAGTGCCTCTCATTTTGTGCGCATGCGTAGAGGCTTCAGTGGCGGTATACATAGAGCGAGGTGTTTTCCAGTTTGGTATAGCCATGGAGTAGAAGAGCAAAATTGCTGCTCAGCGGCAATTGATGCTCAGCGGCTCAGCGTAGCTCACACTACGTATATCCAGCCATAGCTGAGCTAAACCACTGGTTTTTTTTCAGACCACACTGTTGGCTTGCTACACACAAAGTAAATTGTTAAATTTATGAGGCATCGGCGAAAAGCTAGAAATGTGAGGACAGAGTTCAAACTGCAACCGAGCGTTCACAGCCAGTATAATTTGGAGTATACGTCCGTAATTATCTTTTGGGAGATAAATAAATGGTGGCAACCGCAACTATTGCGTCTGGAGAGTTAATATTAATGGCTGATACGTTAAAGGGACACATACGGGGCCAACCTAGTGGGGTAGGCAAAAGGCTCTCCTGCCCAACGCAGAGCGAAATTGTTCTGGAACTACACGAAGTGGCATTGTCCAGCATTTCATGGTCATCGTCACCAGTGCTGCTACCACAAGAACAATGACCAACGGAAGGCACAACTTCTCAAGATAGGAGAAAATTTTGCAATGCAATTTAAGTGTGACCTGAGCAACGTGTGTAATATTACCTGACGAGAAATGTAACTCTTGGCACCTGCCATACCAATGGCTTTTCATAGCATTCCCTAAACTGGGCGCGCGCGTTAGCATGTCTTTGTCTTCGTGCTTAAAAATGTACCCCGCATACGCAATATACCTTGCTTTTGCCGTGTCTGTTACTCAGCGTACACACTCAGCTTGCGGCTACGATGTAATCATAACATACCCTTAGCCTCTACGAGGTCGATTCGACAAAGCAGTTTGTGATACAAGCAGTTGTGTTCGCTGAAGTAGCTGCACGCAGTGTGCGCGAGCAGATGCCGGAACTGCTACTGAGTTACAGACAGCAGCCCAGATAATCGGCTCAATATTGAAACCTGATGGTTTCACTCTGGCCCTGTTTAGGACCGGCCTTTGCCAACACGTGTCCAATATTCGGCCCATTCATTACCTGTGCTACATTTGTAGGAATATGACGTAATAAATATAAAGCGCTTTTTGAACTCATTGTCCTACCCGCCGCTGTGGCTCAGTGGTTAGCGCGCTCGGCTACTGATGCGGAGTTCCCGGGCTCGAACCCGACCTCGGCGGCTGCGTTTTTATGGAGGCAAATCGTTAAGGCGCCCGTGTGCTGTGCGACTCCAGCGCCCGTTAAAGATCACCAGGTGGTCGATATTATTCCGGAGCCCTCAACTACGGGATCTCTTTCTTCCTTTCTTCTTTCACTCCCTCCTCTGTCCTTTCCCTCACGGCGCGGTTTAGGTGTCCAACGATATATTAGACAGATACTGCGCCAATTTCTTCCCCGAAAAGCAATTAATATTATTATTATAATTAACCTATTGTCGTGAAACGAAGGCAAATACATTCATAAAACCACAGTCGTGCTGCCACCGAAGTTTAAACTTCCACTGAGGCAGAAACTGTGGCCGCAGTCAAGGCAGACACTTTACAGACCCTTCTTAATTTAGCCGCCGCGGTGGCTGAGTCGTTATGGCACTCGGATGCTGGCCCGAAAGACGCGGTTTCTATCCCGGCCGCGGCGGCGGAATTTCCATGAAGGCGAAATTCTAGAGGCCCGTGTACTGCGCGATGTCAGCGCACGTTAAAGAACCCCAGGTGGTCGAAATTTCCGGAGCCCTTCACTACGGCGTCTCTCATAGCCTGAGTCGCTTTAGGACGTTGAACCCCCATAAACCAACCAACCTTCTTAATTTGTGCGAGACTATTGTCCTGAGCATAAAAAGACGAGTGCCTTTTTAGTGTCATAAGCGCAATTTTATATTGTTAATATATTGAAGAGGCAGATTTCGGGAATTTCACGGGCAAGCGGTCAGAACATTAATGAGAGAGGCAGTAGCTCACAGCCATAAGACACCGCACACAGTAACTACGCCACTTATCATTCGTTCTTTTTGAAACCCCTGTTAGAATTTGGACGAAAAGGAATAACGGTATGAAACCAAGTGGTATCTTTAAATATCAGCCTCGAACCTTTGAGGTGTTCAGTGTTCGGAAATTCTGGCTATAATTTTCACTTAGTGCGAACTTCTTTGGAATTAGACAGAGTAAGAGTGATATGTTCTACCAGCCGCTTATCGTCCCGCCGCATGTCATCCCTACTTCTGAAAGCCTAGATGAGTCGCACGACGAATATGTGGGAAGAGGGTGCAAGAAACTTAAGGTTTGTCGCAACGAAATATGGTTGTGTTCATTTTGGTTGAATGGAGCACTAGTTTTGGGCGCGGATGTAGCCTGTGCGAACAGGCTCGCCACGTATTTGCAGCGTTGCCTGCTGTGCATGAAACGGAGTATAAAAGCGTCGTTACGTTTTTTTTTTCACTTGTTGCCCACTCTGCGAACTTCGAATATAAAAACCCACAATTGTATAAGCACCAAACTAATATTATGAATACTTTTATGATTATTTTATAGTATTATAAGCACCCACAACTATTAGGACTCATAAGAAAGCAGAGAGAGCAGCGAGCGAATGAAACAATGGGATCTAAAAAGGCGCCGCTAGTACCACCATTCCTTTCTTGGTACGAAGACAGTTAATGAAATCTGCCAATGGCACGCTGAACACGAGAGTTTAACTGTTCGCTAACCGTACGGCGTATCCCAATCGTCAATAACCACTTTACTCCCGACGACCGTTACACATGACTGCAAGCCACTTAAAACGCCCCACGAAACGATTCTCATTTCATAATTTATCTCCAACATCCTGCGCCTCGAGGGTACTCTCTGCGCTTGCGATGACATACCAATGGAATTAGTATATCACTGCTACGACTGCCAGAATTAGGCGCCACAGTCAAAATGTTCTGATCTAGGCGTTGGTGATTGGTCATAAAATTTCCAAAGGGTATGGTGTGATGCTGAAATTGGTTGACTGCCTCCCAACGACGATCACTATCCATTTATGAATTCGGCTATTGTACCGATGTCTCCTACACTGAATTCCATTGCCAAGTGACAGGCGCGAACGACTGCATTTCCTGTCACGCCAAATCATCGCGACCCCTTCTTCGTCGCTTATACGGCAGTCCTTATTGAATACGCGACGATACGAGGTAGCGGTGGCGTCATTCTTATGGGTTCCAAAGCGCGGGAAGTACCAGCGCACTATCGTTATAACTTGGCAAGGGACAGGATTGATTGGAGAGACATGAGAGAGGCTTTTGCCCGGCACTGGGAGTAGTAAGGCTGCTGCTGATGATGATGATGATGATTGGTGCCACAACTCGATGCTACGACTTGCGCATGCTAGCACTGCAATTCCTTGCAAATGTAATTCTCTTATCTAAAACAAAGCACCCAAGAGATTTAAGACCGCATAAACTGTTACTGCGAGTGTTGTTTTCCTCAGCCACGCTCTCTCGTTGTATTTAAAGTCATTCACCTGCGTGCTAGTTAACAGATTCGAGTGAGTGCTCAATCTTTTAGTCGATGTTTTTATCCGTCGTGTGTCAAGAAGAACGCCACTAATTGCACTATATAGTACTAATTAGCCACCGCCATCGGCGTTTTGTCTCGATGTCTTAATAGGCTGCAATTTTTTCTCCGCAATCATCGGAGTGGTAAAGCACTGGCTCGCCTTCATTCAGCATTACGGGAGTCGCGTCGCAAGATGATGAAATACTTTTTTGGTAAATCAGCATTTCTTTCATTCACCTTTCAGCTTTGTGTCAGTACTTGCGACCAGCCAAAGGAAAATCTTTTTTTTTCAGCTTTGCCGACTACGTCTTTAAATCAAGTTATAAACACGGGTATCGCGAGTTTTTAACATTCTAGCACGTCGAAGCTTTTGTTGAGTTTGTGACAACTTCTGTCAATAAGAGCGTGTGGATGATCATTGTCAAGCAGAAGAACGTGGTCGGCAAGAATGCGTTTGAATGCTTCTTAACGCTGGCTACGTACAGCGGTTTCATTGTTAAGGTCAAGCTGCTGAGCGAGAAGGGATGTGACAGGGACCGAATGGCTTGGATGGTAGCTCAAATAGTCGTTCCCCATACACAAGAATTTCCGAAAGTGCCTAGCCTACATTACACGACGAAACTAATAGCCCTAAGACACCTGGACGAACTAAGAAAGAGACACCACGAGCGCTAACTTTCAACTGAAGTTTATTCATTGCATGTGAAGTTCCGTCATGGCAATCCAACTCGCCGGCACAGCCACTCTGATCAACTACATTACACAATAGTGATTTTATTCCTAGAGTGAAGATCAAATGTCGATAAGGAGCTTCTGTGTAGTGAATTCAGCTTCGGAAACACTTCCATGAAGAGCCATTGCATCTTTAGAGTGCAAGTCGCGCGCATTCACCTGTCACTTGCCGCTGTCGCCAACGAGAAATGTGCATGCTCTACCTTTTAGCAATAAAAACTGCGCATGCGCAATTGGTTTCCCTGGCGAAACCAAAATGAGGTATCGGATTACCGCCTGTGCTGTGGTTATAGTTTGTAATAAATCCGCGGTCTGGCGTGCCGTCTGTCCGAAAACACGGCTGTTCAGCTAAGCTTAAAAATAAAAGACCATTTTTTTAGCGGAACCGAAATAAATTTAGATTTTAAGCAGTAGCAGGCAAGAGTATTGTCTAACCACGGTCACCCGATATCGTACATTTTCACGTAGGAATAAAAGCGAGCGGCAAAATACAAGTGACTGAACAGTACCGCAATGTTTTAGCTGCGATTCGAAATCGTGAGGTTTGTTTTGAATATGAAATGTTTATTTTAATAGCAAAAATCCGCAAATACGTTATTTCTTCTATTATAAGAGTGCACTCGTCACAGACGGTTTAAAACACTGAGCGGAATTTTTCGGAATTAGCAATAATAGTAGGCAAAACCAAGGTTTAATAATACGCCAGACGTGTAGTATACAATTGCAGGAATAGAATACCAATTAGGCTGTCCGCGAAAAGTTGGCGATTACTATCAGTTTGTATTTTATGTGTCAAACTTGAGTGAGTTCTTGAGATTTTACTGCGTGCATTTCAGGCATTGCAAAAGTATGTCGGCTCAGAAAACTACTCTACTTTCCCAGCACATCATCATCTGCTTAAAAATGGCCTTCTGTAGTTGGATGTGCCGACAGCACGCGATCTATATTGTGGTGGCACTTCTGGGGGCGTGGTCCAGATTGATCTCTGCTTGGTTCCCTCTGCCTTTCCCCGCCCTGTCCTCTTTTTCTCGCCGCTTTATGCCTGCGGTTCAGGTGAATAAAAAAATGTGATAATTTCTAAATTTCATACCATAGACAAGTAATGCAGGTGGCACAAAGCCACAAAAAGCATTCCAAAGCTGATTATCACTGTGACATTACGGGAGGACACTGACCTTACATTTTGGCCTCGAACGCAGTCGATCACGCACAGTGCATCGTTGTTCTTGTTTTTTTTTCCTTGTAGAGTCCTAAAACATCCTCGCAATCCCTGCGCATGCGCGCTCTCATTCTCCTAGTTCATTATGTCGTACCATTATATTGAGCGAAATCCTTTCTCTTCGCAGTAAAAAACAAAAAATGGCATATAGTATAAAAACTAAATAATACGAAAAAATGAACCCAGTCTGTTCACAATTTATGAAATTGGCCTTTTTCCATCACTGAAAGACCTTTACTGTCAAGAATATGGAGATGTTTAAGCTTTGTAGTCTATCTATTGTCTAAAAGCGAAGAACAAGACAGAAGTTAACTGCCTTAAAACTTTTATGTGGATGACAGAACGAGCACCCATGTTTTATTCTAGGTCTGAAGTGTATCGTACAATACCTTAGAACGTAATTAACTTTTTCAGACGCCCAATACGCTCTACCATCATCAAAAAACCTGTAACCTTTGTGCGTACTCATAATCGCTCATTTCGAGAAAACAACATGAATGGTTCCAATGATATAGAAATGCAAGAACGCCCCACACTTCCACGTGCGCTGAAGTGCAGCTTTATTCCTTCATGCGACACATTTACGCCAAATTATTTATTTTCTTATCTTTTAAAGCTGTCTGGACAACAAACCCACAGCTATATGGTCATTTTATTAACATTCCACCACGCCAGAGAGGAACCAAGGGATCGTACAAGTGATCAAAAAGGAATACTTTTTCTAGACACGAAATAACCCTGCCATTCTATCCAGCAAATTTTGTCGAATGAAGCCGGCATTACTGACTTAGTGAGAACAGCACTATATGCTTCAAAATAAAATTTCAAAAGTCTCATCCGGAATCCTACACGCCGCGCCACAAAGGTTTATAGCACTACAAAAGTGTAAAAGAGGATGCCACGTCAGCTCCTCTTGCTACAAAAACAGCACCGACAATGGACAAGAAGACTGCACCTTCCGAGTTGCAGTGACGACCGCAGTTCTCCTGAAAAAATGATACCCTGTGAAAGTTCTTCGTGCCGAGTACGTGCACTGTATATAAACAGAAAAACAATTGATTTGTTCCTTCTGAAACCATTTCTAAGCACTGGGCGGCTGTTGCTATATGTTTAACGTACGTTGCGAATTCAGAAGAGTAAAGAGAAAGTAATAGACACGAAAAGCACGTACTTGGTCTTAGCTCTTCCGCTGCGTTGCAGTGTTTTCACCAAGCCACGTTGCTTTTAACCGAGCTCCTGAGCTCCCCTGTGCATTCACCCAACATATTATGCAATTCATACTTCTCAGAAAGTTGAAAGCTTTCTCATGTAACGGCACGGTTGCAAACTTTGTGCAATGCAACTACAAAAAGTGTTTGGAGCTCATGACGAAGCAGTGTGAACATTGTTTTCTGGTGAGCGACGGGGGCAATGATTGCAGTAGAATTTAAACCCCGCATTAAATTGTGCGGCTCTTAGCAAGCTTGCCTCTCCATTTCATTTCGATCTTTTTAAATGATGGGTGGGGGGGGGGGGTGGAAGGATCTGTATGACAGATATCCCAAGCAGCACAGCTCATCGGCCCAATATAGCAACAGGATGGTCCCATCTTGGTCCTTTATAGGGCCGGTCTTTGCCAATACGGCTCAAATGTTGGGCCAATTGCTTGTGCTGCTTTGACATGTGATCACAGTGCAAAAACAAATATTCGTTTCATAGCAAATTTCATGCATGCAAGTGCTGCTTACACATTTACTAATGATTTCATGCACAGGTTCGTAGCAGCAGTTATGTGAAATTCTTTGCATCCTCTTTCCCGTTACCTAAACCGAAATAAATGGCGACTGAAGTGCAGAAATGGCATTTCAATTTGACTAATACTAAATAACTGTACCATCAATATTTGCTTACAGAAAGCAAGTGTATCAAGGTGAACCTAATCTCAATAGTGGTAAGTGTGACGTGTACCGAATAAGTCTACGCTCATCAACATCAAAATAAATCACTTTACCCGCAAGTATACATACATACATACATACATACATACATACATACATACATACATACATAAATACATACATACATACATACATACATACATACATGCATGCATGCATGCATGCATGCATGCATACATACATACATACATACATACATACATACATACATACATACATACATACATGCATACATACATACATACATACATACATACATACATACATACATACATACATACATACATACATACATACATACATACATACATACATACATACATACATACATACATACATACATACATATTTTTCCAGAAATTGGAAAGATCTGAGCTAAAAGCTATGAGCTTGTCTGGGCCCAGGAAGCCCAATGCATGGCAGTAGCGTGTGTATAAAAAAGATAAATAAACATTCACCCAAAAGGTTCACAAACGAAATTGATCTATACTATTTTCATAGCATACACAAAGCATTTACAATACATGATCGATTTCACAAAAAGAGGTCTCACAAAAGCCAAACAACAACAAGAGAGTGAAATTGGTGGCAACGGAAGAGCAAGGTTACTGATCCATTTCTTCTTGATTGTCCAGATGGCCCTGTCGTCAGCCGGGTTCGTCGATAGACACTCTGCGCATGCTTGCCCAGATGCGAGCATTTTGGATCTCGTGAACCGCTCAACTGATGGGTTTATCATCGACGGACCACAATCGCCAACATTCAACTTCCTCCCAGGCACGCTACGCCATAACACATGGCCCAGGCAGTGACGTCATCAGAAGCACGTCAGCAGAGCTATATAACCAGGAGCACCACCAGCCATGCCTTCAGTGGACTTGGTGGCACCGAAAGAGCAAGGATGCTGGCCCCTTCTTGATTGCTGAGGTTGGTGATCAATACTCATACTCTTCTATTCGAGATGACTCTGTTGCTTTGATGGTGCTAAAAAGTCCACAATTTCTTGTTTCTACAATGATTGATTGTACTGACGTATTTAGATTGCTGATACAATCATCTGCTGATGTGGTATTGAACCCTGGACCGGTTACTGATTCAGATTCAGAATGTAGCTCTAATACTGAAATACTGAAAAAAAATTCTCAAAGAGCAAGCGAAAACCAACAATGTTTTGAAACAACTAAAATGAAATTGAAGCAAGCAGAATAAACTGTTAGTAGTATTCAAGACAAGATCAGTCATTTAGACAGAAATGAGTTTTCTTAAGCAGTGTGAAGATAAAATTGCAGAATGTCACGCAACCTGTCAGAGTACTAGTACACAGATGCTGGTTATTAGCCAAGGTAGACGATTTGGAGAACAGGAGCCGACGCAACAACCTTATCATATAGGCTGTAAAAAAGACCCGGAAGAAGGTGCAAAAACACTAGAGGATAAAGTCTAACAAGAGAGTTTCAAAGAGGTTCTTGGAGTTGAGGTAGTGTCAATAGAAAAAGTACACAGAATCCGCAATCACCAGAGCGATAGCTTCCGTCCGATTATGCTGAGAGTTTTTGATTTTTCAGAAAAACCTAAAATTTTGTCTAACTGCTTCAAGCTGAAAGGATCAAATGCCACAATAGCTGAAGACTTTTCAAAAGCATAAGAGACGTACGCTTAAGCTTTTGGCGTTCCACAGCAGATGAAAGAGCAAATGGGTCGAAAGCGACTCTTAAGGTTGACAAGTTGAAAATGGACGGAAAGTTGTGCATCAAAAATTCGCAACGAAATTGCACGATGGAGGACACTCCTCCGAGTACTTCTACCCCTGGCAAATCAAGAGTTCAAACTGAAAAATGACAAGACGACAATAATGTTCTGAGAGTTATATCGTTTAATGCGCGAAGTGTACTAAACAAATCCGATCTTCTAGAACGCATAATACTATCTCATCAACCACACATCCTTATGATTACCGAAATATGGTTGCATCCAGAGGTGCAAGACACTGATTGGATTGGATTGGAGCAAACTTTACTTGTGCCTGCAGTTGGGCGCTCGCGCGGCCCGACGAGGGCCTACGTCGTCTACGAGGTTGCCGTTGCTCGGCGCGGGTCTCCGCTCGCCGTTGCCGGCTCGCTGGGTCCCTGCCTTTCGAGCGCCCCGAGGACCTGCTGGACGGCCCACAGCTGTTGGTCTTGGTCGTTGCTCTGAAGTAGTCCTATCATCTTACAGGCTTATCCGCAAACACCGAGGTGCAAGAGGTGGAGGAGCAGCAATTGCAGTTAAAAACAACATTACATTCTCCCGCATGGTTGACATCGATGGACACAAATGTGTATGGTGCAGTTTAGAATACGCGGGCAAACACATACTGCTCGGAGGTGAATATCGTTCACCGAACTCCCCTGCCGAGTATCTCGAAGTAATGCACGACTCTCTGACACAACATACCAATTCAAGATCAAAAATATTCTTCAGAGGAGACTTCAACTTAAAAAGAATTAATTGGTCAGAAATCTCCCATGAAACAAGGAAGTGAAAAGTTCGGAAATGCTGTTATTGAGTGTATTTAGTTTCCAGTTAAATCAGTTAGTTACCTCTGATACTCGAACTATTAGCACCTGCTCTTTTCTGCTTGACCTCATGCTCGTTAGCAGCTCACTAGAAAACTGTTCGATAAATATCGGTGATGAATTTCGGAGCATAAAATGATAATCCTCTCATGTCCATTCCATAATTCACACAGCACTCTCAAGCCATCCGTTCCCTTTGTTAAATATTACCAGCGGGTTTATGATATTTCTGTTCTAGCTCATCTGGAAAGTTGTTTTCCAGAATATGAAACATTGAGTTAAGTTTGTGCTCTATGGTATTATTTGAAAGAAGTTGTTCACTTCGGCAAGCAGCATTATTTTCCTTTGAGGAAAAAACGTGTCAACCGAGAATATTCGTTAATAACGTGAGAAATTATTATTCATCATCATCATCATCATCATCAGCCTTACTACACCCACTGCAGGGCAAAGGCCTCTCCCATGTCTCTCCAATTAACTCTATACTTTGCCAGCTGCATCCACCCTTTGCCTGCAAACTTCTTAATCTCATCCGCCCACCTAACCTTCTATCGCCCCCTGCTCCGCTTACTTTCTCTTGGAATCCACTCCGTTACCCTTAAGGACCAGCGGTTATCTTGCCTTCGCATTACATGCCCTGCCCAAGCCCATTTCTTTCTCTTGATTTCTACTAGGATGTCATTAGCCGTTGTTTGCTCCCTCACCCACTCTGCCCGCTTCCGATCTCTTAACGTTACACCTATCATTTTTCTTTCCATGGCTCGCTGCGTTGTCCTTAACTTAAGCTAAATCTTTTCGTAAGCCTCCACGTTTCTGCCCCGTAGGCGAGTACCGGTAAGATTATGCTGTTGTACACTTTCCTCTTGAGGGCAATTGGTAAACTGCCACTCATGATCTGCGGGAGTTGCCATATGCGATCCACCCCATTCTTATCCTTCTAGTTATCTCCATCTCATAATCCGGATCAGCTGTCACTACCTGCCCTAAGTAGACGTATTCCGTCACAATTTCTAGGACCTCGCTGCCAATTGCGAACTGTTGTTCTCTTGCTAGGCTGTTGAACATTACTTTGGTTTTCTGCATGTTAATTTTTGGACCCATCAATCTGCTCTGCCTGTCTAACTCATTGATCATGATTTGCAGTTCACCTCCTGAGTGACTCAGCAAGGCAATGTCATCAGCAAATCGCAGATTATTTAGGTATTCTCCATTTATTCTTATTCCCAACTGTTCCCAATTCAGGCCTCGAAATACCTCCTGTAAACATGCGGTGAACAGCATTGGCGAGATCCTGTGTCCTTGCCTGACGCGCTTCCTTATTGGAATTTTATTGCTGACTTTATGGAGGACTATAGTAGCTGTGCAATTGCTATACATATCTTTCAGTATTTTGACATAAGGCTCTTCTACCCCCCGATTATGCAATGCCTGTATGACTGCTGAGGTTTCCACTGAGTCGAATACTTTCTCGTAATCAATGAAAGCTATATATAGAGGTTGGTTACATTCTGCGCATTTATCTATCACCTGATTGATAGTGTGAATATGATCTATTGTGGAATATCCTTTACGAAAGCCTGCCTGATCATTTGGTTGATTAAAATCTAACGTTGCCCTGACTCTATTAGCGATTACCTTAGGAAATACTTTGTAGGCAACGGATAGTAAGCTGATCGGCCTGTAATTTTTCAAGTCCTTGGCGTCTCCCTTCTTATGAATGAAGATAATGTTTGCATTCTTCCAAGCTTCTGGTCCAGTCGAGGTCATAAGGCATTGCGTATACAGGGTGGCTAGTTTTTCTAGCACAATGTCCCCTCCATCATTCAATAAATCTGCTGTTACCTGATCCTCCCCAGCTTCTTTTCACCTTTTCATTGCTTCTAAGGCTTTCTTTACTTCATCTTTCGTTACTGGCGGGATGACACATCGCTGTGCACTGCTGTCTTTCTCATTAACGCTCTGATTATATTGGCTGCTGTACAGGTCTGTGTAGAACTCTTCGGCTACGTTAACTATCTTATCCATATTGCTAATGACATTGCCCTGTTTGTCTCTTAATGCATACATCTGGTTTTTACCTATGCCTAGTTTCCTCTTCACTGTTTTTAGGCTACCTCCATTCTTTATAGCATGCTCGATTCTCTCCATATTAAACTTCCTTATGTCAGCTGCCTTGCGCTTATTTATTAACTTTGATAGCTCCATTAGTTCTATTCTATCGGTAGGGTTAGATGCCCTCATGTTTTGGCGCTTCTTAATCAGATATTTCGTTACCTGAGATAGCTTCCCGGTATCTTTTCGAACTGTCCTACCGATTACTTCTTCTGCGCACTCCGTAATTATTGATGTCAGATTATCGTGCATTGAATGAACATCAAGATCATCTTCCTCAGTTAAAGCCGAATATCTGTTTTGCAGCGCTATCCTAAACTCCTGTGCTTTCCCTCTCATGGCTAACTCGTTAATGGACTTCCTCTTCACTATCTTCTTCCGTTCCCTCTTCAAATCTAAGCTAGTTCTAGACCTTACCATTCTGTGGTCGCTACAACGCACCTTTCCGAGGACGGCCACATCCTGAATGATGCCAGGTTTAGAGCATAGTATGAGGTTGATTTCATTTTTAATCTCACCATTGGGGCTCTTCCAGGTCCACTTTCTGTTTTCTCGTTGCGGAAGAAGGTATTCATGATTTGTAAATTATTTCTATCCGCGAATTCGACTAATAACTCTCCCCTGCCATTTCTAGAGCCTATCCCATAATCACCTATCGCGTGGTCGTCAGCCTGCTTCTTGCCCACCTTCGCATTGAAGTCGCCCATCAGTACAGTGTACTGCGATTTTACATTATTCATTGCCGATTCTACGTCCTCATAGAAACTTTCAACGGTCTGGTCATCATGGCTGGATGTGGGTGCGTAGTCCTGCACCACTTTCAGCTTGTACCTCCTATTCAGCCTAATTACTATAGCTGCTACCCTCTCATTATTACTGTAGAGCTCCTCTACGTTGCCAGCTATATCCTTATTAATGAGGAATCCCACACCTAGTTCTCGTCTATCCTCTAACCCGCGATAGCACAGTATATGTCCGTCCTTTAGTGCTGTATACGCCTCACCTGTCCTCCTATCTTCCCTAAGCCCTATCACATCCCATTTAATTCCCGCTAGTTCCTCAAACAGCACTGCTAGGCTAGCCTCACTAGCTAAAGTTCTAGCGTTAAACGTTGCCAGGTTCAGATTCCAATGGCGGCCTGTCCGGAGCCAGAGATTCTTAGCACCCTCCGCTGCGTCACAGGTCTGACCGCCGCCGTGGTCAGTTGCTCTGCAGCCGCTGGGGACTGAGGGCCGAGGGTTAATTGGTTTGATCATAGCAGGTTGCTGCCAAGTACTTCACCAGGGTGGTCAAATCCTGCTCTGGTGAGAGAGTTCGTGGTCGTTTCTGGTTACCAAGATCAGGCCGCACTCCAGGCCTGGTTATGCAATTCCATCGACACGCGGATTTTTTTTAATTTTAAACCCGGTGGAGAATTGCGCGGCACCAGGATTTGAGTCGCGGTCCTCTTGCACGCGAGGCGGGTGTTCTACCTCTACGCCATCGCTGCCTGAGAAATTATTCACCTGAAAGGAAAGATTAAGCGGCGGCGCATGCATTGCTCGTCAGGCGACCTTGTACACCTTATCAGTACGCTGCACAATAAAGTTCGAATTGCTAAAACACGTTTCTTCTCTGACACGCTGCCGTCGTTTACGAAGCATGACCCACACAAGTTTTGGCGCTATCTTGGAAGCGAGCAATCCACAGTTTCCGAAATAAAAACTCCAAGCTGAATCAGTACTGACCCTGACACCATTGCTACAATTTTTAACTCCTTCTTTCAGTCGGTCTTCTCACGTAAGGCTTCGGGAACTTGCCTACAAGCATACCCTAACAATCCCGGATGACTGGCGCAGTGCTGAAATAGCTCCAATTCATAAGGGTGCTCCCAAAAACAAAATAAATAACCACAGGCCGGTCTCCCTAACAAGATGTTGTTGTAAATCACTAGAACATACTATTTACAAAGCACTCATTAATCTACTAGAAATTAATCTACTCTACAGTCGGAAACATGGTTTTTGATCCCAATTATCAAGAACCACCCAGTTGGCCGGGATAACTTACGATATCACAAATGTCCTCAATGTAAGAAGTCAGTTAGATGCCATCTGTTTAGACTTTTCTATGTCATTTCACTTTGTTCCTCATCAAGACTAACTTACAAAACCCCAGGCTATAGGTATTAAAATAACGTGTTTCATGGAATAACTGCTTTCTGAAAAACCGCGAACGATGTGTCAAACTGAAAAATTCTGTATCTGTCCACTTGGATGTTTATTCAGGAGTACCATAAGCTTCAGTGCTTGCACTTTTCTTATTCTTAATATACATATATGGTATCCATTCATGAGTTTAGCCTGGCGTACAAGTCCGACTCTTCGCAGATGACTGCGTAGTGTATAAGGTAATAGATTGTGTTGAAGATCCGATTGAACTAAACGATTCTTTATGATCCATTCAGACTTCGTGCGTTAAGTGGGGAATGAAACTTAATGCGGTCAAAACAAATAGCATAGTTTTTATTAACAAAAAACGGCACTAGATTTTTTATACACTATAAATACCACCCTAGTCGCAAAATTCAATTCTGTTAAATACCTAGACGTGACACTTAAAGCAATCTGAACTGAGGACAACATGTAAGTAGCATTTGCAAGAAGGCCCAGCGAAAGTTGTATTTCCTCAGAAGAAGATTACGCAATGCTCCTCCTGCTGTAAACCTTAATGAATATAAAACACTCGTGAGACAGTCCTTAGAATAAGCTGGTAATATTTGGAGTCCCCACCAGAAATATTTAATAGGCTGATTAGAACGAATTCTGAACCTTGCAGCATGCTTTGTATACTCGAACTATTGAGGCGCTCCAGCATCTCTAAGCTACTAAAGAAAGCAGATCTACACAGCCTAGCTTAGCGTAGAATAGTATCAAGACTAAAGTTATTACACCTACTTTACCGCGGACACTTCAACAAAACAAAAAAAAACATACTTCAGGAACCATTCCTGCTATCCTCAAGGACTAATAATAAGAAAGCACTTCGTCAACCCATAAGCCACATGAAAGTTGACAGATATTCCTTGCTCCCTTCAGCAATCCATTACTGGAATAAACTTCCACCTACTGTTGTGAACTGCAACACAGTCGAATCTTTCTTAGAACAGGTTAATCTCGTTGATCCAACATCATTCCCACCACGATGCCTCTATAATGATGAAATTGCATTGTGTATTTATTTCTGCATATACGTGTCTTTGTTATTCGATCCGCCATTGTCATTTTTTCTGCCTTGTATCGTCCCCTGCATGGGCACGACAAGGGCCTGCAGTATTTGTAAATATATGAATAAATAAAACTAATAACAGCAATGTGTGATTCAATACTTAATATCGCTAACAGAACAAAAATAGCAATAGAACTCATACAGTAGCAAAATAGACATGCAGCAGCTCTACACTGCATTCATGAATTGTATAGTATATGTTGAGCGCAACAGGTAAGGCTGTGGGTCAAGGACTGGTTTTGTAGAAAGTGCGAAAGCGCGGGATCGCCCACTTGTCTGTGTTTTGTGTTTATGTTGAACTTGTCATGCGCTGTTTTAAAGGGACACTGAGGAGAACCCTATCAATTTTTTTTAGCAATATTTGATAGTTCGGCATTTCATGGCTTTGTTGCCGCTTCTCCGGGAACGAAATATGCGTTTATTTCAAAGAAATTTGGATTCGAAGTTGAAAATTTTTTTTCCCTCCGATCTGATTCAAACTCGAGAACTCTTATGACGACACGGAGAACTCTTATGACGTCACAGAACGGAGTGACGTGAAACGTGACGTAAACGGAGACTCCGTGATTTCTGGCGGCTAGCGGTGAGGTCTAGCAGCTGCCGACATGAAAGCTACCGCCGCTGCACGTTAAAGGCATCTATCGGGGGTCGCTACCGTCGCTTCGTTTACGTTTGCACCGGCGTCTTGCCAGCGTTACGATGGATCCCGTTCCCGAACCCGACGACGTAGTTCTCGCAAAATCTCCGGCCTGCATTTCAGCGACCTCGGCCCCACAGAGCGTGCGATGCTTTTGAGGGAGCACGGTTAGGTTAGGCGCCGGCGGGTGGTTTCCCCCTTCCTCAGAGAGCCGCCGTTGCAAACTAAATAGCATAACCCCAGTGCGGGGAGTAGCAAGGGGCCAGGGCAAGGTCTACGCGTTGCGCCCATCGGAGGCTGGCCAGGGCTTTGGGGCCAACGGATTGTCATTCCTTGAACGGCGCGGTTGCACAGCGCCGCAGGCGGCGTCGAGGTCTCCCACGGTTGCAAGGGCCAAGTTCTTTATTTATTTTTGCGACAAAAAACAAATGGGTGCTCAAGGGCGGTCGCGTTTAAAGTCGGCGGCTTGAAACTAATGCCGGCGCACGACGCTTCAACGGCTCCCGCTAGATCCAACGGGTCCACTGGATCTGGCTCTCTCACCCACTAGCATGTACCTTCAGATATGTAGTACTGTGAATGGATTAAATTAGCCGAGCTCGAAAAGAACAGCTCCGCCCAACTGCCGCAGCTATTGAATACAACGCGCACCTCGCAGCGGAGCCAAATCAGTCTGGCCGGGCCGGCGGCGGCTGGCGCACTCGGAACGAAATAGAGACACGCTCAAAGTCTCGCCCCGCCAGTGCTGTCAGCCGCCGAGCGCGTCGGCGGTCAAGCGCAGTTGGAGTATAGAGGGTCTCTCCCTGCGCTTAACCGCTAACCAACGTATTCAGCGGCGGCATCCATGGGAGCCACTGAAGCCCCGCCCACTCACTGAATAAAAGAAAAGGGGTCCTGTGCCGAGGTTCGGAATCGAACCAGGGCCTTCGGCGCTTGAGGCGGAGACGCTACCACTCCGCCACGACGGCTCAAGTTACAGCTGTCAATAAAGGCGCACCTAGTGAATGCATTCTTCTCATGCAGAAATCTCCGCTCTATCGCTAGGTATATCCTGGCCTAACAGAGCTAGGCCATCAGCAATTTTTCTGAACTGCCTTGTACCTTTTCTCCAGTCCCTAATAAACGATTTCCGTTAAGTAGTTTGAAGTTGACTGGCACAGCCGGGAATGTTTCGCCGGGCAAGCGTGCGGATACACAAGTGCTGCCTTGTACGATCACCGACCATCGTGCACACATAGCTTTTCATCGACCGTGGAAATCCCCTGACAAGCCTTAACAGGCTCCTTCAAAGGATAACTAGAACTTGAAGGGGCACTTGGAGTTTCTCTGCTGTTCGGCGCTTGTAAATCAAGGCGCGTCAAACACAAAACCACGGGGCACGCAAAGCTCATAGACGCGAAGCGCCATAACAAATCGAAATACTCCTGGCAGCATGTGGCGCCGCCAGGCATCGGTTTTCTTTGGTACCAACATTCAGGTTGTCTTTTGCCTGCCTTCCTTGTGTGATAAAAGTGCACTATTGGTTTTAAAACAAAACTTACTTCAATATTGATCTGCGCAGCCTACCTTTGTCAGCCTCAGAGATTCGCGTTTCCATGTAGGATGTAAAATTCTTCCAAGGTGGCGCCTCTTCTCATATGGCATCCCCACGCTTGTACTTGCGAGATTGGCCTGTGGTGGCGATACCTGTATTTTTGTTCTTCCTGTTTTCTACCTTACAAGAGCTTTGTTTTCAGTAAGAGCGGCGTTTTTTGTGATCAGGAGCTGGTATTCTATCCATACAAGCCAACTTCAATTTCTCCTCAGTGTCCCTTTAAATACGCCAACGTAGGTATGGTTCGTTTCACTTGAGGGGAGGAGTAGCAGGCAGCCTGTAATAAACGAAAGTCGTATATGTTATCTACGGCAATAATGTCAAGGAAGGAAAAGGATTCTTTACAAGATGACATATTTGTAATATTTTCAATGCAAGGGACAATCCTCTTGTGAATAACTGCAAGCTTTTTTAAATTGTATTTTGCAGTAGTGCTCCAAACTAAATAATAACTTAAGTGAGAGTTAAAGAGGCCATTATATATTTGAAGCTTGACTGATAATGGATCCAACTTACGACAGCGTGATACTGCACATCAATGGTAACATCAATTTCAGTTACCTGAAATACCAAAATATGGGCCTCAAGTAAACACTACATAATGTCATTTAACTCCATGCCAAATATCTCAAGGGGAGATGACTGCCATTTCGCCAAAGCTAGCTGACCGTACTGTTTTTGAGTCGCAAGTTGCTAAGAGTTTCTTCTAAAGAGCGTAGCCTGGCGAAAGAAAAATTTAACCTCAGCCAGAGAATTTTACCTTACTCCTAGATTTGCATCAATAAAACATCATTCATATGTAAGACGCAATCTGAAATAAGGCTTACTTCACAAAATTAAAATTGGTGGTGAAAAACAATCGCAATGATATTCCAAGCTTAGCTGCCACCGCAAAGCATCGAGCGAAACATTGCTCTGGTATCGCTGTTTCAAAAAAAAACAAACAAATTTGAAACCCCGTAGCACTCCTCGGAGAGCTCCTCTTTACCGCGACAAAGAGACTACGACCATCTGTGACATTCGTAGCGACAGTGCCAATCCAGAAAATCCACCAGGAGCTTTCTGAGACCAACGTTTATTTCGCTTCAATATAAACCCGAAACCGGTACAGTAGCTTTCACCATTTCACACATCGCTAAGCTCGTTCCGCGCTTCATGTCCGTACATTGTTGCTGCAACACACCTCACAGCAGTGGCTATCCCTACCACCGTGCACCGACAGCTGAAAAACATAAATTAAGAGCAGGTTTCATTCTGATAAAGCTTGCGCAATAACTTTGCGAAGAGGCGGAACGCGCGAGAGGAGCTAACTTACGTACAAGCAAAGCATGCTTTTACCATTCCCACATGCGGAACATTTATGCACCACACAAAATAGTACAAGATATCTCCCAATTATTTACAAGCATTCCTCTGTTCCCCGACGTTATTCTCCGCCCCCTACAAGCCGTTAAATTCTAATCCGCGGCAAACTGTGCGTTTTGTTCGACAAATGTTTGGCACCATGACGGCTACCCCAAGGGGGCCTCCCAACCAGTCGCTCACAGTGTGCTGGAGCACTGAGAACAAATGCGCGGCCGCAATTTGTTGTCTTCAGAGGCGTGGAAAATAATTTTTAGTGCACCAGATTCTTGTTGTCATAAGTGTTTTTCCCCCTGGTCAAAGGCGTCCGCAGAATTTTTTGCAGAGGGGGGGGGGGGGGGGGCGAGCATTGGTTGTTGGCGCTGGAGGAGAGGAGGGGGTAGCGGTATCTTTGCCGAAAAAGGCACTATTTTCGGAGTAAATTTATTATTTTTATTTATAAATAAAAAATTAAAATACACACAAGAAAGACAAATTACAAACTGCAAATTAATGCATAGTTTGGAGAGATACATTGGTGTTTATTAACGAATAAACATTTACAGTTACTAAAAAGTGCAAAAGATACATTAACTTCGTGGAAAAGTGCGCTCAGTCTTGCTGCATGCGTGTTCCCGAGTCACCCGAATTGATGACCAGCACACAGCACAATATGTTCACAAACACACCACTACAGTCACTCAGTCAATCTTCTTTGAACAGCAACTGCAGCCGCCTTAAATGTTTCTGGGCGAACTGCGTGATGACACGGCTGACAAAGTCATTTCTGTGCTTCATTACACGCTCTCGGTGCACACTCTTCATGCAAAGGCCGTCCAGCCTGTCCTTTGTGATCACTGAGCATAGCCAGGTTTTCACTCTCCTCATTGCACTGAAGGAGCATTCGACCGTACAGGTCAGTAACTGGCAAAGCCAGACCCACCTCAATGGCTTTTGCAACACCGGAGAAGAATGTCTTAGCCTGATGCAGAAGTTTGCAGTAAGTTATTTCTGATAGGTCCCCAGTTTTGTTGCACCACATCTCGTACCAAGAGATGGCCTCTTCCTTGAAGTTGTCGATGCCGTAAAAGATTGGAGTTCTTCGAGGGCAGCAAACTCAACACGGCTCAAGTGCTTCACTTTTGATGGATGCAGCTGGAGAAGTTTGAAGCTCCTTTCATTGCTTTAAGAAAAGCGGCGAGCTAAAGAAGTAGTGAGAGAGTCAGAGTACGGCACATATATTGCCACAAGGTACTATTCCTCCGCCGATTGAATACCGTAGTTCTCGGTGGGCCTGACGATCGACTGGTCTTCGTACAGATATCACCACATTTAAGTGATTGGCTGCCTCCCTAGCTGCATTCATGATGTCAGAGAACTCCCCTAGAGTGTTTGTCCGGTGGCCACGAAAAATACGCTGGAGCTCAGTGATGTGGTCATGCACAGAATGGAAGTCCAAGGATACACCTTGCAGAACGTTCGTAACTGTTTCGAGCCGAGTGCTGTACTTCGCTACAATGTGCAAGCAGATGATAAAGATGAGCTTCTTGTTGCGCAGCAGAGGTTATGAGCTCGTTGTCTAGTTTTAGCGTTCGAGCATGATTCCGTGGACGCGAGCTCTTCAAGTACTTCGAATATGACCACGTAATTCTGCGAGAAGATCCTAATAGACTTTTATATTACAGACCAGCTTGTCTCACATAGCATCTAAATGTTGGGCACCAATTTTCTCCGGAGCACGCTCTCGCGGAAGAAGTTTGTTGTTTGTTTGATTATCCCAACTTTGTTTCGAATTTCAGAGACGTCGTTCAAATCGTTGATGACGAGATTTAGTTTGTGACTTGCGCAGTGAAAAAATAGTGCCTTCGGGAAGTGTTTCTCTATTATTTTATTCACTCTAGCTTCTTTTCCAGCCATTGTAAAGCCTCCATCGTCCCCCTGTCCAACGAGGCTCGAAAGAATCAGCCCGGCATTCGACAAAAGCTTCAAGATTGCAGCGGCGATGCAAGTGGAGATTAATTGCCCCAGCTCTACAAATCTCAAAAACTGCTCTCGAACGCACGCTTCGGCTTCGGACTAGTCAATTAAGCGAACGCTAATAGAGATCTGCTCTTTTCCTTAAATATCTGCAATTTCGCAAGCAAGACCGGAAAAACCAAACGTTGTGTTAGCTTCGGCAACTATCTGCTCTCTCAGGATGTCGCCACAGATTGTGATGATGTCGTTCTGGACGCGGACAGAAATTTACTTAGCATTGCCAGCAGAGGAAGCGAAGTGCTCCTGAAGTCGAGTGTCTCCAGCTTCTACCCAAAAATCAAGGAGATCATTGAAGACTACACTATCGGACTGCTTGCCGCGAATTGGCAAGTCATGCATCGCGCAAAAGACAATGTTCGAAACTACTGGAAATAGTTTCTCACGATTCCTTTAAACTTGCTTGTGCAGTGCTCCGTTCTTCTGATGTACAACGAGAAGCTGCTTGCCTTTCATCACATCCATAAAGTTCTGTGAGGCCCTCATTGCCTCCTGGGACCATTGGGACTTTACGTGACCCTTCACGCCTCGTGCATTTGTCTGTAGTTACTGAACGCGCGCAAGATAAAACTGCTTTGAGTACCCCGGTTAACACGCGTGGGAAAAGTGACGCAAAAGCGACAAAAAGCGCCTTTCGCTGTCGCTGAGTACGCACAAGAGACGTAATCTCCCACCCATTGGTGGCGAAAAGGTCCGTTTCCAGGTGTTACATCATTCTTAACGTCGTATGTAACATTTGGCGACCATGGCTTAGAAAGGAAACGTAACTTCAAAACTTCAGTGATGCCAGTGAGTTTAGCTTTGCCTAGAAGCTCTCCTAAGGCATACTCATGAGGCAATTTAGTTGTTTTCTTGCTGTTGTCTCCGGACTTATTCCCAAACAAGGAGAAAGGGAATCGTCTCATCTTACTGCGTGGCGAGCTCGCTGTTGATGGAGTTCCTTCCATGGACTCGACGACATCGGCTACTGTCCGGTAATGAAAGCTTGCATCGCTCTGGTCAAATCCAGACTGCAATCCTAAGTAAGGAGAAAGGGAATCATCTCGGCCTGCTGCGTCACTGCAGCTCGCTGTTGGCGATGTCCCTTCCATGGAGGTGACATGAGGCTCAGCTACTGTCCGGTCTTGAAAGCTTGCATCACTCTGGTCAAATTCTACACCGTTGTCACATGTCACATCAGAATGTTAAGGGGCGCAGTTCGATAACGCTTCGTCAGACAACCGCTGACGCTTGAAGAAGAGTCGGATGTCTATCTTTCGGGACCGCGCCAGACAAAGCTGGCTATGGAGTTCCTCGTGGTTGATAGTGTTAGAGAATAGATACACATTGACTGGAAAAACAGTTGAACGCGTACGTTGAAAAAAAACCTATATATGCAGAGAAAACTCATTAACAAGATAAATGCCCGCTCGTAGCTTCATACAACTCGATAGATCTTGCTCGCGCATTCGCATAGTCGAGCAACCGCGCACACACTGCTCGCAGCTCGTCGCTCTCTCATCCGCTGTCTTCGTTGTTCTCAGCTCCGTTGACAACCGGCAACTTAAAAACACCGATGCACAAACAAACACAGAGGCGCGCACACGTGCAAGGGCTTACTTGCCGCAATGTCCCCAAGTGGGCACTTTGGGGGTGAAAGGTACGCCGCGCGACTTCCGAGGGGAAGGGACACTCGCCACTCTGGTGGTAAAATTTGTTTTGTGTGTTGTTATAGGGTTTAGAGTCCAAAAACGACTTAGGCTATGAAGGACGCAGTAGTAGAGAGCTCCGGATAACGCCGACCGCCTGGGTCTCTTTACTGTGCACAGATATCGCAAAGTACAGGGGCGTTTTCTGCATTTCGCCTCCATCCAAACGCTGCCGCATCGGCCGGGATCGAACCCGCGTACTCGGGCTCAGCAGTCGAGAGCACTACCCGGTGAACCACCGCGCCGAGGCTCCGGTCACAAAATGTAAAGGAGGCGCTCATAGAAACAAACATATACGCACGGAAAGGGCGCCATGTAAAGGGCGCTCGATTACAAACGCGTTCATACGAGGTGGATGGGTCGCGGGTCACACCGAACATTGGAATAATAGCAGTAACGTTAAGTGCCGCATTGAAATGTTACCTTAATATTTAACATCAATAAATAACATGACGTGTCATGAAGAAACCATTAGTTCAACATTTTGGGGAAACATTATATTGATATGTTGACTTTTTAATGTTAATATATTGTTAAAAATTATCATAGAATGTTTTTTGTTATGCTAAGTCATTAGTTTTTGTTGATAATGAACACTGTTTTGATACAGTCCGATCAGCTTTATTACATTGTTGGAATCATAATTATAAATAAAAGTGCATTATGTTTGTCCGAGACCTTTTATCACTGTTCCTTCAGAAAATATGATATTCGAATAGCTTTACGTTTCAACTAAATCTCTTATATAGTGTCTGCCATGCATTCTATGCACAGTTCCAATATTTTGTTAGGAAGTTTTCTTTTTTTTTCCAATGACCAATATCGCTCTCCAGCCATTCGTTGGTAGCGGCGGGTATATAGGCTTGACACGATAGTAGCCATTCGGAGGCGAATGCATTATTTTCATGCTGTGCTGTGTGTGGAGCTCTGGTGCCGCCCCCGTAGTTCGTCTTTGAAAGGTTTCAACTTGTGTACCGTCACAACTAGTGCACCCGCATGCTCGTGGGAGGTTGCGTTACCATTTTCGAGAATGTTGCGTTTACTTTTTATTGATTTTTATATAGTGCTATAAAACCGTTATATATATAACATTGCAAAACATTAGAAAAAGTACATCAAGAACTAAAGTAAAAAAGTAACATTCTTATAATGTTTCGGTCCTACATGGAATCAATATCTGTGGATATGGTGCAAATATGTGGCGGGCAGCAGCTTACAATTTTTTAGTGCGCGGTAGCAATTGCCTCATCTAGCTTGGAATATGTTTGTCTTCCCTTTCCAAGTTTTCTCCTAGGTTTTTTCTCCTGCCCTAACTTTGTTGATGACCATTTTGTGAATTATCCTGGTAGCACCAAAATATTATACCAATGTTACTTTTTGTCGAACTTTAATTCAATGCTCTTAATGTATTTGTAAGGCTGATGCTTGTTTGGGCTACATTCATTTTTATTAGTGTGTGATGCCTACACCGCAGAAGATAGAGTGGCGCCACTCTGCCGGAGACGATCCTGTTTCTCATTGTACAAAGATGCACATGCTGGGAAACACGTGGCCGTGTAGGCTCCTATTGTTTGAAGATGGTTAGAATCATTTACTCGCTGCCGCTGCGGTGGCGAGGCCTATCACGCTGGAGGGGTACTAAGCCAAATGCACATTCGCAATGGTTGCCAGGTCAGTGGCCGGCATACGAACTAATCCTGATTACAGCGAGTGACGAAGGCAAAAACAAGATGCCCTGCTCACTGTCTGCCTCCGTGTCGCTATCTCTCTAGAGATCAAAGAAACAGACACCCATCTCAAGACGACTCGAAACACATGCTCGCCGGTGCCGCTGTATGTCTGCCACAGGTCACCCTTCTACAGATCTAACGATGGCGTCGTTTGAAAACAGCGGAACGACGCGTGCCCAGGCGAGGAAGCGGGGCTGCTTTCACCCTTTTGGTTTTCGCCATTGACGCAGCCATCACTGACGGTTCAAGTGAGGAGGCGCGTCGCAGCAGCACTCAATGCGTGGATGACGATGGTGATGTGCGGGGGCGGGGCGGGGGGGAGGGGGGCGAAGGAAAAGGCTCCCGACAGGAGAGGGCTCAGACGCCTTTTAAGTAAAGAGGGATCTTGTATTTGGTCACGGTGTGCGAACATACTGCCATACTGCACCATGTATTTTGTTTTACTTTGCTTAGTGTAATTGGCCTACATCTGCGTTTGAGGCTCTAGTGAGGCAGTAGCTTCGAAAGCATGATCTGCTTGTTTTCGGTCTCCTAGACTCCTTGTAAATCGCTGACTCGCTGGTCTTTAAGAGCGCCCAGTCGTTTTCCAGCGCCCGTTCTCAAAGAGTACCGAATATTTTTATGGCCGTCATTTCCCTTTTTTTGCCGTTTCATATGCTTTTGCTCGTTCTCTCCGAAGCCTAACTGCGGCGTTCCTTGATACCTGTTTTCATTACAGTACGGGAAGAGCGCGCGGGCATACGTTTTGGTATTTCTGTCCAACACTTTTCATATAAGGGAAAAAACGTTGCCTCCTTCCCTATTCTCCGGCAAATTATACCGCCGACGCACTGCAGCAGTTTTCATGGCATAGTAGCTCTTTGGGTGTTGACACTGTATATATTCATCCGAAGCGTTTGACGATCGTTTGCAGAACCGTAAAATGGAGCAAAGGGTAGACTCCAACAAATTACACTCTCCCATTAATAAAAGAGTTTATTTTTTTGGCTATCATATTTTGATAGGTAGCCATACACAAAATTTAGCTGCGGTTGCATTTATCTTGGACCAAAATTATTATGTGGTTCCATCTTAATTACTTGCAACGAATCTCATAATGACACTACTGGCCTCCGCTTTCAGTGCACTACAAGGGTACAAGATTTTTGAGGGGCGGACTTATATAGGCTTGGTTTGGGTGGCGGGGTAGCCGAAATTTCGTCATTTCTTAAAGGAGCGTCTACAAGCAAATGTGACGCCACGGAAAGGTGTCACACTTTTCTTAGTAATTGTGGCAGTCAGGATGTTTTTCTGAAAGTAGCCGGCAATTTATGAGAAAGCGTAAGTTCTCGCGATAATACTGCCTAGATCTCGAAGTTCAAAATATAAAACCTCAAGCGGTCCTCTCATAATTGTACACTATCTTCAGCCTGTCATTCTGTCACTGCAGTGCCATCACCAGCAAGATTACGTCATAGTGTGCAGAGTGCAAACTTTTCTCGCAATCCTGAATGGCGCTTCTACGGATATGGGGAAGCTCAGTGTGCTAATAAACTTTTTAGCTAGAGTGAAAAATATTAGTGTCCAAATTTTTATGGGTGTGTAGCCGCCCCCCTCTGTCTGGAGGGCATATTGCATTCTAGACTAGAGACGGTGTGCGTTATCGCTTATTTAAGGATAAGCGTGGAGAGGAGCGAGACAGACAAGTCGTTCCCCAGAAGTACTGCAAAGGCTTACTGAGACTTTCCCATGGCGGTTCATGATCATGACGTCAGGGAATCAGGAAAAAGAAGCAGAGGCCTTGGCAAGATAAGGGCATGGAACGTTTTATTACATCGTGCGGCATATGCCAGCGGCCGGGGGCACGGCCTGCCCGGCCGTGCGCCCGGCTGCCATCGACATGAGGAGGAGGAGGAGCCGCGAAAAGCCAGCGCCAAGTTATCGACAACACCCGGCGCTACACATGCGGCGATTTGACTGGCTAGTCATCATGAGCCGGTGAGCCAGCCGCTCGATTTATGAGCGCGGGCGGCGGGCGTTATAGACACGGGCAAATTAACAGGGAAGGACGCGAGGCAGCACCCTGATTAGAATTCAGATAGCACTGCCCTGCCCAAGGCTAAATAGTCTGCCCCAAGCTCTGCACACGGCGGAGCAACTTGAATGTGCAGCTGTCAAGTCGATGCCCTATTTTTCCGTCATGGGGTTAGTCCACATCCTCTCCCTGAATACTGAAAGAAAGATTTTGCGCCTAACACACACCACACACAGAAAGAAGACGACACCACGGGCGCACACTTCAACTGTTTATTGAGGGTGAAGCACTCGACATATATAGGCCACGAAACAAAACACCGCGCATGCGTACATGGTAACATGAAAAAAACACTAGCTGATTAGGCGCGATAAAAACTTGCGCTCAGCCTCATAGAGAAAAACCGATGTATCACTAACACAGTTAGGGCCCGCTTTCTTGATGTAGAACGCTTCCAGAGTTTCTCGGGATGTCTGACACCTGCCTCTACCCAAAATCCTCGCCTCACGGAACCGTGGGAAGCAATCGGTGCAGGCTCTGCAGTGAACCACAAGTCGCTCACCTTCGTTATTTTTTATATCTAGTGCATGCTCCCTAAGCCGGTCATTGACACAACGCCCCGTCTGTCCAATGTAGGATTTTCCGCAGGACAGAGGAATTTCATAAACCACATTAGTGGCACACTTCACGAAACGCTGGCCATGCTTCTTCTGGCAGCCAAGCTTTTGCCTATAACAAGTAATGCGACGGCTTAACTGGGAAAGCTTTTGGGGAGCCGAGAATACCATCGGTACATTATACCGGTTAGCGACTTTTTTCAAGCCGTGCGTGACCTTATGAATGTATGGGAATACTACAGGCCACTCTTTCTTCTTCGGTTCTACCCTGCTTACCCCAGCCTTCAACTTCTTCAAAAGCGTTTCAGCCACAGGGACCAATACCGACTCAGGGAAGCCAGCTGCAACGAGCCTGCTCAATTGGTTGCAAAAACTTGCCTGCATTTCATGCTCACACGACTTCCGGAGCGATGACTCCAGGCAGAGGTTGGCGATGCCTCTTTTTACAACTTTGGAGTGGGCCGAATTGTACGGCAGGAGCCCTTTCTTCGCACGAGGGGAGTAAGCCCAACAGATGTGCCCATCTGAAAACTTTAGCTGTAAATCTAAAAACTGAAGCGACCCATTATCCGGTAGCTCATAGGTAAAACGTAGCCCTTTTCCTAGGTTTCTAAAATCATCTAAAACACCCCTAACTGTAGCCTGATTCGCAACGGAGTACTTCTTGTTTAAAACTACTAAAAAGTCGTCCATGTAACGAAACACCTGAAGGACTTTGTCATTATTAAAATGGTTAAAACGATCGTGTAGAGAGCGGTCGATAAAAGATAAACAGATATTGCACCGTATAGGGGCAATGCACGAGCCTATGCATATGCCTTTCTTCATGTTACCTTGTACGCATGCGCGGTGTTTTGTTTCGTGGCCTATATATGTCGAGTGCTTCACCCTCAATAAACAGTTGAAGTGTGCGCCCGTGGTGTCGTCTTCTTTCTGAGTGTGGTGTGTGTTAGGCGCAAAATCTTTCTTTCAGTATGAAACACCAACTAGCCCAGCAGTTAACTCTCCTAAAGTATATTTCTCCCTGAATGTTCAGGAATTTAGGTCGCAGGACAAGCAGAGAGAGGTGATGCACTTCGCCTGAGCATGGGGCGTCGACATCCTGTTTCTAAAGGAAACGAAAATACGCTGCGCACGTGGGGTCACTATAAGACTAGAATAAGTAAGTCTAGATTTTGTGTTGAAGCTTTTTTTTTCTTTAACATTATCTGTTCCGCGCGGTGTTGGTGTTGTTTTTGTGAAGAGGTCTTTTCTCTCTGGCGCGCACTGCTTTTATGATATCAACAGCCGCACACTAGCAGTTGATTTTTGTTTGTGTAGCAGGCGCGTCAGAGCGGTAGTAGTGTACGCACCAGCCAACCGTTCCGCTTCTTCTTATTTCTTTGGCTGGTTCGATTCTTTTGCGCTAGATTCTTACGCTTCTTTACTTGCGGATTTTAACTCTTTTTTTATCCCGTACGAGAGGTTAGCGGTCCGGGACTGGGGCGACCATACGCCGGGGCCCGGTCTCTACCCGGTCTCAATTTGTTTTGACCGATGCGCGGGTCAAGCTACACAGTGACAGTTTTGGTGGCTCCTGGGAGGGCGGCAGGTCGGCTAGCCGCATTGATAAGTTCCTCTTTCCGCGCGAACTGGAGTACAATTTGGTCTCTTGTGATGTGCTCGCGTTTCCCACGGGTACACCACTCATTATCGATTATTTGCCTCGGTCAGCAGTACTGGACATTGGCGGGGCGCCCCACGTTTAGAAGCGTGGCGAATGGATTCATGTCTGCTGACAGATTGGTCGAGCGTGGTAGCTCTTGGACGCGCGCTGGGAATCCCCGGTGGAGGCGACGATAGTCGCAACTCCTAGGACGGTAAAAAAGCAGCCTGGCGATCGGTTTTGGTTCGCGAAGGGAGGCAGCGCAGAAAGCGCATCAAGGGCGAGATAAACAACGCCCTCTACCGCATACGCGCCGTGCAACGTACCGCACCACTCACCTTCGCGACGCGCGATTATCTTAATTTACTGAAAGCGCACTACCACACCCTACTCCGCCAGTCCTCGCGTGCAGCAAGCCAGGCGCTCCTACAGGGCAGGCCAGTTTCAGATACCTCCGTGTTACGACAGGTGCGAGAAGGTAGACTGGCCGAGGCACGAGAAGTTCGCATGGAAGAGGGGCTTTTGCCTGACGGTTCCAGGAGGATCAGTGCGGTTGTCATCTCAGACGCTTTAACGCGTCACTTTTCGCAACTGTTGGTTTTTGTCACCGGACGGCGGGGCTCAGCCTCTTTCACTGACGCCGTTCGTAGTCCTTGCGGCCAGTAACCTCAGGTACCGAGTGATTTAGGTGCAGAGCTTAGCGCCCCAATTAACTTCGAGGAGCTCTTCGCGACCGTTAAAGACATGAACGCTACCTCAAATCAATGCCCTGAAGGCATTCCCACCAGCTTTTATGCTAGGTTTTACACCGTCCTGGAGGAACACTTTCTGATGATGGTGAACGGCTTTGTCAGCGATGGTGAAAGGGCGGAGTCTTTAAGAGAGATCTGTGTAGTGATCATCCTGAAGCATGGTGGGTGTCCTTCTTACGCGCAGTCATGGGGCCTGATCTCTCTGCTTAAAAGATAGTGGCATCACTGCTGGCTAAAAGGTTGAGATGGGTGTCAGCAGTGCTCATAAGCCCTACGCAGACGTGAAGCGTGCCCGCACGCTTGGTGTTCTCGTCTCTCGCACTAACGCGTGAATTGCTCACGTTCACTTCGAGAACGGGAATACCGGTTATTTCGTCTCGATCAGGCGAAAGCCTTCAAACGAGTTTAGCCCGCTACCTTCTTGACGTTCTGGGGGCTTTCGGCTTTCCGCCATTATTCATGGAACGTATAAAATGTCTTCATTCCGACCTTACAGCCTGTTTACTTCTTAACGGGTTGCTATACAACCCATTTTGTGTAAAGTGAGGCATTAGACAGGGCTTGGGTCTTGCCCCATTTTTATTTGTATTCTGCCTAGACTTGCTTATTCATCGCATTGCAGATTGTCCTTCGGTGCGCGGATTTGCTTTGCCGGGCCAAAGTCAGGTGAAGGTGTCCGCGTACGCTGAAGATGTATCCCTGTTCATGCGGGACGATGACTGCTACGTAGAGTTTTAACAGCTTCTTGTGAGTAACAGCCAGCTGTCCGGAGCACTACTTAACAGGGGCAAGAGCAAATCTCGGCGCTTCAGTGCTTTTGCGTAAGACCTTCTAGGCGATGTGGAGTGGGTCTCGGAAGTGAAAGTGCTAGGCGTAGTGTTCTCCTCAGGGGAGGTAGCCCGCCAGTCATAGGCGCAGTTGAGAGCAACCGCAGAGCAGCGCCTGGCAGTGGCAGTGCGTTTTCGCCTACCGCTCTCGGAGCGCGCATTTATCATCAGACCTTCAGTGTGCTCGTTGTTCTTTTACATCGCCCGCGTTGCGTGTCCGCCACGCACTTTCAGGCGCCGCTTGGCCACATTGTGTGGCGCATGCGCGCTCCTCAGCCTTGCCACTCGCATGGGCGGGTTCAGCGTGCTGAATCTGCGCACAATGTGCAGCGTCCTCGCTGCCCGAGGCTTCCGCGACCTGGTCAACGCCACCGACCACCCGGGGAGCGCGCTTCTCGTCTACCTTCTCGGGACGTCGCGACGCCTCTTTTTTGGTGATTTAGTAGGCCCTACAGCAAAACGGGAGCCGAGGTTCTTTCGGTGTGTTTATTGGACGGCCGAGACTCTCACCGCTACCCTGCCCGAGGTCGACGTTTCCCAGACGCAGGCCTCCTGCGTTTGCGAGCTCCTTGCTAAACAGGAGGCTTCCCCAGAGCAGCTAGAGCGGAGCAGGCGGGTGTGGTGGCGAGACTTGACGTCTCTCTTTCTTTCACCAGACATCCGTGACTTCGGCAGGCTGTGAGGCTCCAGGGTCCCGCCTACGAGAGTCCGCATTGCAGTGAGGGGCATCGCTCCTTCTTCGCGGTGTCCGCAGTGCGACGGAATAGAAATCTTTGAGCACGCGCTATTTGAGTGAGTTGCTACGCGCACTTTTTGGCGAGTGATATCTCGAATGTTTTGTCTGTCGCTTGACTCGCGCGACACAATTGTGCGGCTCTTGTTATGTGTTGTTGCTTTTGTTTTGTAGCGCCAGAGAGGCATTGCTTCCATACAGGGCCGACTCCAGCGGGCCATGTCTCTGATGCTGAAGCGTGTCCGAGCGCACCTGTTTGAGCAGGCATGCTTAGGCACAGTGACGCTGCAGGAAGAAAAGTTCCTGCGACGGTGGAGCACTGGCTTCATCGTCGCAAGCAGGGGCCGTGTGAAGGTGCGGTTTCTGCTGTTTTGAATGGTGCGTGCAAGTGATGTGTGCGATGTTTGTGCGCGGTGTTTGTGTGCAGTTCCCTGCCGCGTGCTTCCCCCGCGCTTATGGACCTTCTTGAATTCTGTGTTTTGGACATTTTTGCTTCTTGTGTGCGTGTATGGGGTGACATTAGTCGCCGTACTGTATCTTTTGTACGAGCGAGGAATTGCTGTCCTTTATCAGATCTGTGCTCAACAAAGTTCTCTTAATACCTATTATAGGACATTTTTTTGTGGGGAGGCGGTGAGTTGGGGAACGGATAGGAGGGCAAACCAATTTTAATAGCCGCCATCTTGGATTCAAGGAACCAAAAATATGCCGCCATTTCGTCCCCTCACGATATATTCACAGAGTTCCACCTCTTCCATCATATTGAACCGTGACTTCATCACTGGCACGCAGCAGGTGGTTTTTTCTGCATTGCTATTGTAGATAGCGCTATTGACTCCAGTGCGAGATGCGCTGTATTCTAGTTGGTGCCACAGATGGTGCTGTGATCTCAGGGTGGCTGCAGAACCCACGAAATCACCAAAAGCGATGATCAAGAGGTAAAGTTCTTAAAAAAGAGGCCGCCACCATTTGGAAGACGTCGAAGTAACGAGCGTCAGCGCAGAATCCGAGGCGCACGTCGAGAGTCGCACTTGATGAGAACGCACGCGTTCACTTCTTGGCCAAAATTTCGGACTCTAGAGACGCAACCGCCGAGATCGCAGTGGACGCGGCCATTCCGACCCTTCTTCCAACGGTGTTCCTCGAGCCGTTTCTCGAGACGAGCGGCGCGTTCTTCGCTTTCTTCCGTAAGGCGAGCTCGCTTGCGTTCTCGGTCATCTTTCATTTCTGTTTCGGCCGCCCGGCGTTCTCGGAAGTAGCCGAGTATACTTGATCTCTTGGACGTATTTCACAGATCTTCTGCGGTGACGGCGTAAGATGTGGACAGTTTCGGATCATCCATGTCGTTCTTCAAGCACACTGCGGTACAGAACGTATCGGCTAAGCGAGCGCATCTGAGAGGATCTCCCGAAGGGGACGGTTCGTTAAGATGGATGGATGGATGGAACATTAGAGCGTCCCCTTTGCAATGGGCAGGACTGCCACCGTGCTCGGCTGCGCGTGCACGCACGCCGCCTAGCAGAGCGATTAACGCTTAGCGCCATCTATCATAGAAATTACGATGCATGTCTACCCGTTTTCGAGTTACACCTCCTCAAGATACATCCCTAACGGAATTTTCTTCGTATGGGGGGACAAGTTGGGCCTAGAATTCGGCTTGCAGTGCGACATGGTAGCGTTTCAATTAGTAATAGCATGTTTACAATGTTTAGCTATTATATATTTCTGGTTTTATTTCTATACCACAACCCATAGTGTTCTATTTGCCTACCAAATTAGGTACACAACTGTCCCAAGATGGGTGCCCTTTCTTGTCGGCGTATATATATATCGCGGAATGAATGTATACATATGCAGCGGTATAGAGCGGGTGACGGGAGGGAAAGAGATGGTAGGGCACAACGCGAAAAAAGTGAGGTGGTTTGGCGCCGTTTGGGGCTGCCTTGTCTTGCCTAGACGTAACAACTCCTGGTTTTTTTTTTCATTTCCAAACTGACTACTCTTTACATCCTCACTCTTAACGTGCAGGGGTTCCGCAATGTTATGAAGCAGGCCGAGATGGTCGTATTCGCTCGTTCATCGGGCTGCGATATTCTCTGACTGCAAGACACCAATTTTTTTTCGCCTCAGTGACGTGTTGGAATTTATGCGTAGGTTGGCATAGATGCTTTCTTTTCATATGCCAGCACGCGTTCTAGCGGTGTTGACATTGTTGTTTTGAACCGCATACTCATGCGAGACCATCATATTACCTACGATGCGGTTGGACGCGTGCTGGCGTTCGACTGCCCGTTTAACGCACTTCACCTGAGAATTCTTTGCATCTATGCCCCTGCGCATTCTAATTAGGTAAACTAATTCTTTAAAGATCTGGATGTGTATTTTCTTGGAGGACGCAACGTTGTGATGTTGGGCGATTTCAACTGCGTGCTCGATACGGTCGCTGATGTGCATGGCCCTGGTAGGGGCAGGCGAGACTGGAATGCGCGCGAGTTGCGCCGTCTAGTCAACCAGTTTATGCTCACAGACGCTTATGAGCTCCTGTATGGCGGCGTCTTTTTGTGGACTTGGCGTCGCTGATTATCGTCGAGCAAGTTAGACAGGGCGTATGTACCGACGGACCTTTCGAGCACAGTGCGTGCTGCTAACAATGACGCTGCCATCTTCGGCGGCATACATATCAGACCATCGCCCTTTTCTTCTGTCACTTGGGGTGCCGGCGCCTGCGTGTCTCCACACGGACCATCGCCAGCACGAGAGAAGGGCTAAAGCGGCCGTTGAGTTTTTAGGTTGTTGGGGCCGTGCCTGGTGACTGGGACCGTCTGAAGGAGCAGTCGCTTCGTGATTCCGCCGCTTTTTGCCGAGCCCTCAAGGATCGCGTCTCAGCTGAGGTGCGGGTAGTGACGGCAAAGCTGCGTATATCTCAGCGCACCCCGTAGCCATCGTCGCTGATGTAAGGAAAGAGGAGCTTTCGGAGCGTCTCCAGCGTCTTTTACGATCATCGTCGTTGACAGCGGCTGCATGGCGTTGTCGACGCAGTCCAACTGCTCATCCTGAAGTTCCTCGGTTCGCGCGCCAGGAACGGTTGTGCCCTCAAGGTGCCTGTGCTTTTACATCTTCCGCCAGGGCTGTGGCCCAGCCAGTTGGCAGGAATTTCATTGCGTTTTTGGTCAATTTCCGGAATATTGCTCAGTCGCTTCTTCTGGTTGATCGCGATGACGTTTCCGCACACCCTTTTTTTGCAGGCTTGCCGCAGGCTGCCGCTGAACTTCATGACGGTCTTATGGCTCTGCCAACAACAAGTGAAATCAAGGAGGCGTTAGATTTCATGAAACGAGGCTTAGCACCTGGGCCAGGTGGTCTTCCTGTGGAGTTCTATTTACAATTCTGTCTTATTGCAGGCCCCGTTTTCTCGGATGGGTTAAAATTAGCTTCACTCGGCTTGTCTTTCCTAATTCATTTAAAGGAGGCAGCATTGTTCTTATTACTAAAAAGTCTCCTTTCTCGTCATGTCTGGCATATTGGCGCCCTATCACACTATTAAATTATCACACTATTAAAAGGTTATCCGCTTTTCCCCGTTTTGTTCGTCTTATCATTAGAGCCTTTGCTCTTGACAGTTAATCACTACTTTCTTATTTGAGGTCTGGCTTTGGCAGGCAATGAGGCCGTACGCGTCATCGCTTATGCAGACGACGTCACACTCAGTTGATGAAGGCAGCCTGCTCGAAGGTTTAAACCTTTTTCGTGGGTGTGGCTCCTTGGCGGGGCTGCTCTTAATTATTCGAAGAGTCCTTACTTTTTTGTGCGGTCTTCTCAGAAACGTATTACATGTACGATACCTTTGGAGTTGCGTGCACTGATGCGCATTTTAAGCGTGACCTACGACTGTGCTGGAATATGGGATGGTGTGTGGTCTTCGCTCGTAGAGGGCATTGCAGCTCGTGGGCGGAGGGCGCAGACATTTGACCTGACTCTGCTTGAGAGGCGCTAGCTGGTTCAGTTGGTCGAGCTGGGTGCCCTCTGGTATCTTTGCCACATTGTTAAACCACACCTGCGCGTGATAAGGCGGGCGCAGACAGGTGGAACTGAGCTTGTGGCTCGTGCTCTCTTTAGACAACCACGGGAGAGAGGCGGATTTGATTTTCCAACTTTGATTATCAGTTTCTCGTTGTTAGATTTAAAGTGCATTTTGTTTATCCGGCAGGGGGACGTGTCACCGGCGCGAACCCCTGGCGCGGTACTTTTTGTATCCTTATTTCTGTTCTTTTAATCCCTCAGCCCCCGTTAATCATGGACATTATTCAGAGCAGCCTACAGCTTTCTATGCTAACGTCAATGACCTCTATCAGACATGTAAGCGCAGTAGCACCTTATTTCATCATCGTTGCAGACCGTATGATAGACATTATGGGCTGGCTGTTGTTGCCTGTTGTACCGGCGGCTCGCCAATCATCGATGCGCCGCGTTCAATGGGCGCGCATAGCGTCGTCGCTTCTCCCAGACCATCTACGCCGCTTTGTTTTGAAACTTGGTTGGACAGTGCTGCCTACTTGTGATCGGCTGGAGCTCTGGGGTCTTTTACGCTCCAGTACCTGTCCGAATTGCCGGCTTCCGGAATCTAATCGCCATGCTACAGGCACCTGCGTGGTAGTTCGTGTCTTTTGGCGTGCTGTTCGTGCGGGATTCCGTGGCAGGGCATTTCGAGCTGTCTCTCCCGCGGCCGCTTCCCCAGCGGCTCTATTGCTCGCCTCTTAATTGTTGCGGATATTTTAAGTTTATGGCGCAGTCGACGCACCGCGGTCGCTGGTGACTTTCGACGCCACGCAGTGTGGCCAATACTTGGCCCTCATGGAAGGGAGCTGATCAGTTACTTGTCGGAGGAGCTATTTTTCTTGGAAGAGGAAGAGTTTCTCTGGCAGTGGTCGTGCCCATTCATTTCTGTTAACAAAGATAGTTCTGGTCTTTAGACCACACTGGCGCTAAGGTCTTCCCGTGTCAGATAATTGCTGTTTCACTCTTCTGTGAATAGGTATGCTATCCCGTTTTACATCGCCCACAAGCAATTCCTGTTGGTTGCTCAAAGATTCTTATGGCATCTCTAACGGGGAATGAATGAATGAATGAATGAATGTACTGGGGATTAATGAATTGAAAAAATGGTTGGTTCGTCCTGAAGGAATACCAGTCTTATGGTGGGGGTGGATGCGTGCAAGGTGGTATTGTCAACTTATTCTTAAGAATGGGATGGTCATGAAGTATATTATGGAACAGGCAAAGGCAGAATATTGTTCTCCATTGCGAAAGCAGTGGTGAAAGCTTCCTTTCATAGCAGTGGCTCTCAAGGTATGGTGCTTATTAGAAATAATGAATCTAGCGGCCGCGTTCTCGGCAGACTCAATTTGGTGAGTGTCTCTTTACTGGGGTTCAAGATAGATGTGGCATCTTCCAGTTTATTGCGATATAGCAATTTGTAGACTAACTTTGCAGGGCAAGAAGAAAGATAAAAGTTGCACGCTGTGTAGCCCCGCCCCCGATTAGCATTGTTGGTTGTATAGCTTACTTGTGTTTTCCAACAGATCCTAGAAAAGATAAATATGCCTATATATTTGTAAGATGGCATAGATTTAATGTTACAAATAATCAGATGATATGCGGGCAATGTAGTGTTATGATCAGAAATACGCATGTAGTGGCATTTCTTAGTATTGTCACAAATAGGTTGCGGAACCAAAACCTAGGCACACGCCTCAAGAGTGGGAAGCAGCGTCCCATGTGCAAGGGACGCGCGTGTCTGACTTCTTTGTCCTCAAGGCACCGCCCACGGACACCTGGTGGCATTATTCCCCATCCCCCCAAAAAAGAAACCAAAAACATGGGCGCACTTGGAGCGAATGGGAGTAAGCAAAAAAAGCAAACAAACGGTCACGGGCCGCAGAGCGGCTGCAGGGAACATTAAAACAAAAGAAAACGCAGAAGAGGCGCAAGTTACTGCGTAAAGTAAGACTTTACACGCACTACGTGCACGACCTCAGGCTGAGGTCGACTGGGCGAAATCGGCAGACTGCCATCGGGGAGGACTTCACACGTCACATTCGTGATGCGGCGCACCACATTTTACTGCAAAAAGTAGCGGCTCAGGAGCTTCTCCGACAGGCCTGGGCGACGTACTGGAGTCCATACCCACACTTTGTTGTCGGGGTGGTACTCGTCGGGTCGATGTCGTTGGATGTAGCGTTGGGCATCCGTTGCCTGCTGCCGGTGGATGTGCATACGGGCTAGTTGGCTGGCTTCCACTGAGTTCCGGGCAAATTCCTCTGCTTCTGGCGTGAGTGCCTGGTCGTCAGGGTTGCACGGAAGCATGGCGTCTAGTATCGTTTGTACATCACGCCCGTAGACGAGGCAAAACGGCGTAAAGCGAGTCGTTTCCTGAATGGCGTGTTATAGGCGAACGACACATATGGGAGGATCTCGTCCAAAGTCTTCTGCTGTACGTAGACGTACATTGCGAGCCTGTCCACTAAGGTTTTGTTGAGGCGCTCTATGAGCCCGTTTCACTACGGCTGGTATGCAGTAGTCTTGCGGTGAAGCGCATGACTCAGCTGGAATGCCTCGTGCATAAGCTGCGCTGTAAATGCGGTGCCCCTATCGGTGATGACAGAGGACAAGGCGCCATATCGTAAACAAGATGGTGTATGAAGAAGTGAGTGATTTCAGATGATGTACTGCGCGGTACTGCCTTGGTTTCCGCATAGCGCGTCAAATAATCAGTCGCAACTATAATCCACATAGCGCCAGAAGACGACACAGGGAATGGGCCCAGGAGATCAATTCCGGCTTGGTCAAAAGGTGTGCGAGGTGGCGCAATTGGTTGGGGCAAACCTGCAGGCTTTAGCGGTAGTAGTTTACGACGCTGGCGCTCACGGAAACCTCTGACGTAGTGGTGGACGGTCTTTGCAAGTTGAGGCCAATAATAAGCCTGATGCACTCGAGCCAGCGTGCGTGCAAATCCCAAGTGGCCAGGGGTAGGTTCTTCATGACACGCCGAAAGGATGTAGTTGCGGAGGTATGGTGGCACGACCAGGAGGCAGGTCTGGTCACCGTTGCTGGAGTTTTTCTTGTACAGTGCGCCATTGCGAATGAAAGAAGAGGACAAGTAGCGGGAAAGTGGCTAGGTACGTTGGAATCATGGTCCACTAGGTGATCCATCACTGACCGCAGGTCGGCGTCAACACCCTGCCTTGCCACCAAGTCCGAACTACTGATCACGCCTAGGAAACGATTGTCACCCTCTGCGCTGTCGTCAGCTTGCTCGACGGGTGCGCACGAGAGATTGGCAGCGTCTTCGTGTTTACGTCCGGACTTATAGGCAATTGTGTCAGCAAAATCCTAAAGATGAAGCCTCCAGCGTGCTAGGTGGCCTGATGGGTCCCGGAGATCGATCAGCCACCACAACAAATGGTGATCTGTGACCACTTTGAAAAGACGACCATAGATATAAGGCCGAAATTTCAGCGTGGCCCAGACCACAGCGAGGCACTCCTTTTCCGAAGTGGTGGTGGTAGTGGTTTTATTAAAAATAATAGTAAAAAGGAAGGAAAAGATTTTTGCTAGCCCCGGCATCTGCCATCGACACTGAAGCACCTGAGCTGGGGCAGCGGAAATAAAGGACAGCAGGCAGAATGGAGAAATGAAATGAAAGAGTTGAGGGGACATGAAGAGAGGATAGGTGAGGAGTAATATGTACAAACTATTTACACAATAAGGAATGTGTCTAGGTTGTGCGCGTGATTAGTTCATTTTAGAGGAATTAAATCACACACGCGCACAGCACTGTGTTGGCTAAAACTGGAGTGGGGCGTCCAGTTATTAATCGTTCAAGGTAGAACTCGCGGAGCGTTCGGTCACTGCGTGTAACTACTTGACGGAGAACAGACGGGACGTCAAGCCCGTGTGTTCGAGGAATGCACAGAGGCTCACCAAAGTTCGCTCGTGGAGTAGTTGAATTCGGGGCGCGAGAGTGTGCGACTCGCATACGCGATCACACGTTCGAAGCCTTCTTGATGTTGGACGAGGACGGCACCAAGCCTGATGTTTCTAGGGTCGGTGCGAATGTCGATAGCAGCCTCATCATCGAAGTGAGCCAGCGCAGGGGTAGTGTGCAGCCGTTGGCGCAGCTCTGTGAAAGCAGCCTGTAGCTCGGCCGCCCAGACGAACGGTGTGTCGTCAAGCGTTAAACGGGTCAGATGTTCAGCTATCTTGGAGAAGCCGGCGATAAAATAGCGGTAGTAGGCACACAAACCCAATAAGCGCTTGAGTGTTTTCTTTGCAGTAGGGCGAGGAAACTCGACTACGGCAGCCGTTTCCTCTGGAACGGGTCTTACGCCGTCGGCGCTCACAACATGGCCCAGAAACTTGAGCTCTTTGTAGCCAAAGTGGCATTTCTCGGGTTTAAGTGTTAAGTCGGCTAACCGCATGTCATCCAGCACGGTACGCAGGCGATGAAGGTGTTGGTCGACGGTTTCTGTAAACACCACCACGTAATCTAGGTAAACTTAACAGGTTTGCCATTTGAGGCCTGCCAGGACAATATCCATCATAGGCTGAAACGTCGCCGGCGCAGAGAAAACGCCGAAGGGCAAGAACTTAAATTCTTATAGGCCGTCGGGAGTGATGAAGGCCGTTTTTCCGCGGTCACGTTCATCAACCTCAATCTGCCACTATCCGCTCTTTACGTCGATCGATGAAAAATACTTGGCGCAGCGAAGTCTGTCGAGTCAGTCGCCGATGCAAGGCAGCGGGCAGACGTCCTTCATCGTTATGGCGTTCAGCTTACAATAATCAACACAAAACCGCAATGTCAAATTCTTCGCCAGCACGACAGGCGACGAACACGGGCTCTTAGAGGGCTGAATAATGTCGGCTGTAAGCACTTGCTTCACCTGCTTTAAGATGGCGCCGCGGTCCTTCGGGGAAATGCTGTACGGCTGCTGTTGTATGGGGCGAGTGTCATCGGCAGTGAGGATCCAATGCTTCGTGATCGCCGTTTGCCACACTTTCGAGGAGGATGCGAAGCAGGTTTTGGATTGGAACAATAGGGCGCGGAGGGCCCTCTGTTGAGTCGCTGAGAGCCCGGAGCTAATATCAATGTGATCCAGGGACGTGTCCAGACGTTCCATGGCCTCGGACGCAAAGCACTCAGTAACATCGGCCAATTGGTCGGCCCACGCGACGGCAGTAGCACGGAAAAGATGGCGAGGTTCGTTCGTAAAATTAGTAATCAAGAGTCACGACCGACCATTATGGAGGTGGAGAAGGCTTCGCGCCGAGCTAATGCCATGTGCCAACTGCAAAGAAAGGTTGCCTTCGGCGAGTGCACGTCCATCACGTAGCCCATCATCGCATTCGTCGCTTGCAAGAACATTGGAGGGCGGCGGGATCAAACACTTTCAGTGAAAATACGAAGGGCGGAGCTGCGTTCACGAACGTCGGTGGTGTCGTCGGCTTTCGCTGTGGAAAACGTAGCGGTTCTGTGCCGCAGGTCAATAACAGCACCATTCTCACAGAGGAGATCTACGCCCAAAATCAGCGCACGAGAACAGTTGCGGAGCACGAGGAAGCTAACTATGACCATCGAATCGCTTATTCGGACCCTAGCTGTGCACAGTCCAAGCGGAGTAATGATATGGCCCCCGCCGTCCGGATCTGCACGCCAGAGCAAGGAGTTGTAACTTTCTTTAGAACCGCAGCCAATTTGCCACTGATAATTTAAAACTCCGCTCCTGTGTCAACAAACGCGCTAATGCTCTGATCGTCGAGAAGCACGGGGCGGGGCGAGCGGTCCGCGTCGCTCCCGAGGAGTTCTCCGCAGTTGGTGAAAACGATGATTGGCGAGGTGACGGTGATCGGGACTGACGGCGCTCTATGGACCACAGAGTTTGCTGGGTTACATATTCTTCACTCTCACAGTGTCGTTGGCTAAACCGGGGCCTTGGCGCATCGGAGGAGAAAACCTGCCGTCCAAGCTCTCGATGTGGGCACCGGCGGAACAGGTAACCGCGCTCCCCACACTGGAAGCACAAACGCCGGCGGTGAGAGCGACGACAGACGTCCGCTCTTCGCTGGCCTTGTCGATAACTCGGGATGTGGTGCTGCACTGGCTGCAAGGACGGTAGCAAGACATCATGATAGGTTGGAAAAACTGCTGCCAGATTTGGGGCAGGGCGTCCCAGAGCGTCAGCGTAGGTCGGGCGACAGAAGTCTGTCTGGTTGGGCGGTGAAAATGCCGCTGGATTTGCGGCAGGGCGTCGCAGAGCTTCAGCGTGTGTGGGGCGGTAGTAGTCTGTCTGGATTGGCCGTGGATCGCTGCGTAGCAACAGAGCCTTTTTACCCTTTTATTGGCCCTCTCAGAAAAATACGAAGCAAAACATAAATGAAAGAGAGAGGGAGCCCGGACCAGCAACGATTTACCGGGCTTAAAGCCTTTAAAAAAGAAAAGAAAAGGAGCTAAACGCTATAAAAACATAATTTGAAGAGAAAAGCAGGAAACTACAAGCAACAAACAAACAAAAAAAACATAAAACCCCAAAGGCAAAGAACAGACAGAAACACTGATAATGTCGCAGAGAATGTCAGCACAGATAAAGTTACAGGCACAGTTAGTCCAGACATCACAGACAGTCAGAAGCACAGATAAAATCACAGATAACGTCAGCACAGATGAAGTCACAGGCACAGTTGGTCCAGACACCACAGACAGTCAGGACCACAGAGAAAGTCATAGAAAATGTCAGCACAGAAAATGTCACAGGCACAGTTGGTCCAAACACAGTGTCAGACCACACAGAGATGCATGCTTGTCCAGCAAAGGAACATAGAGCACTTCTCTGTACAGATCTTATGCAGGAAAAATGCTAGTGACGAAGGTACTCAACGGGAATGTGTAGGAATTGTTCTGCTTATGAGATGAACCATTTGAATAAGAACAGCACAAGTAGCAGGGTTATTCAAAAGAGAGAGGTAAGTAGACAGTGTAATGTCAGGTGAGCAGAGAGACTTTTAACGGGAAACTAAATGAGCAGTAAGGGAGCAATTCCGGAAGTAATGGCTGGCATCTTCACACAAAACACCGCATGAGCAAATTGATGAAGCAGAGAAGCCAATTTTTTTTTAATGTAGAAAAGGAATCGACAATGTCCAGTGAGTAAAGTAATAAGAGGACTCCTAAGTAGACGGATGAAAGGAATATTGAGCGTGTCGGGGATCCATTTAAATAATTCTGCGCCGCCATTATTTTCTTGCCAATAAGTTCGCCATAAAAGAAGTGAAGAAAGGTGCAAACGGGAACGCACGCAACGGCGTGGAAGGGTAGAAGTGTGTAAATGGCCATACTGCCCAGCACTACCAGCAGCCTGGTCGCCTAACTCATTTCCAAAAATTCCGGAGTGACCCCGGATATGAAATAAAAAAATGAGGCAAAAGAAGACAAACAATAGAGCTCTTTCTAATTGAAATATTTGTCGTGTTAAATGAAGTAACTGACGAGAGGGAAGAAAGCAGAGATAGAGAATCAGTGTAGAAATGAACGGGCATAGAAGGAGGGTTATTAATAGCAAACGCAACAGGAGAATAGAATGCTACAAGCTCAGCGGCATAGGCACCTGAATGTGGTTCTAAAGATATGCGATGAACGTATAATGTATTTTTGTGTGGAGCTAAGAACAACAAAATCAGCACCAGCACTGTGATGAGTGAATGACCCGTCTGTGTAAATCTGCAATGAACGTTGACACGAAAAAACCAAGGCTTCCTGATAACTAAGTTGAGCAAAAGAAAATTTATATTTCAATGAGGGATGGTCAGACCCGATATTAAGTACAGGCTGAATTTCAAACGGGTTATAAAATGTCTTGCCTTAGAAAACGGGTTGCCGTAATGTAAAAAGTATAAACTCTGCACATAATTGGTTCATATAAATAGTAAATGGAAGAACATTGGCAAGGACATGAAGAGCAACAGTTCTCGTTCTACTTTAGGCACCAGTAAGAGCAAGAAGCAGAATGCGTTGCAACAATAAGACACGATCTCTATGTCTGGAAAGCGGACAATGGAACCACCAAGCTGGGGCGGCATAGGTGTTTGTAGGAAGAATAACCTGATGATACATTAGGCGAAAATGCGACGGAGAAACACAAAAACGGATATGGAATCAATTAAGGAGCTTGGTCGTAGATGCAATTATTTCATCTTGCAAATGATTAATATAAGAAATAAAGCTGAGCTTGAGAGTCAAAAACAACTCCTAATAATTTAATATTGGGTTCACACTTGACATTGTAATTGTATAGGCGTATAGTTGGCTTACGTTTGCGCAACGCCGGGACTCCATTAAAAATAAAACATAAGAACGCTTTTGAGGGTTTAACTGAACACGATACTTGCCACACCAGTTTTGGATTAATGTTAAAACATTTGAACCCAATGTTGACAACACGCGGCTAGTCTTTCCAGGGACAAGCATAATAGTATCGTCAGCATATGTCTGAATGTGGATAGGTGAGGGGACATAGAGATTTAAGAGGTCATAAATTAAAATGTTCCAAAGTAAAGGTGAAAGTGGCGAATCTTGCGAACTACCGACAGAATAAGGCACAGAAATAATACAAGAAGGAGATTGATAGAGTCAAATATCGGTTATCTAGGAAAGAAGGCAAGAGGGAATATAAATTTCCTGGACAACGATGTTGTCTTAAAGAATTTAAAACCAACAGCTGCCAAACACTATCAAAGGCACCTCTGAAGTCTGCAGAAATGAGAACCACAGGAAGTTTTTGTTGCTGATATGTAAATAATAACTCCCGAAAACGGTAGAGAGCCTGAACAGAACTACGGCCATGCGTGAAACCATACTGAATTTTGTGCAGTAGATTATTCTGGAACAGGAAATTGTACAGCCTACCATACAACAAACGTTCGAGCACTTTTCCGAAAGACGAATTAATGCAGATAGGCCGGTAAGAATTCGTAAGAGTCCTGATAGCTTGCTGCGCCTCTTCGTGGATAACGCTCATAAGGGAGCTAGCCACTGGTTGCGACATACCAAAAATCTTCTCTAGCTCGTCACGGACGACAGCGCTGATAATGTCGCGGAGAAAGTCCGGTATTGCTGTTGAAAGCCGGGAGGGACTCTTTAACAGAAGCAGCAAGGACGGGTAGGTCGTACGTGGTGGAACACAGGAGGACCTGCTCCGTCGTGACAGCCTCCGCTAGAAATTCGGCAAGAGTGCTTAGGGGGCTCCGTACGAGGCCGGCGAAAAGCTGTTCTTTAACACCGCGCATTAGTTAGCGCAGCTTTTTGGCTTCCGACATGGCTGGGTAGCCCGTAGGAAGAGCCGCTTCACGTCTTCGACGTACATCGCAATCCTTTCGATGGGCATTTGCATGCGGGACGGCATGTCGCGTTCAGCTTGCTCCCGACGATCAGCGCTGACGTACGCGGCGAGGAGCTGACGTCGGAACTCAGGCCGGTATAAAATAGTATCCTCACGGTTTTCTTACCACGTACGAGCACCGTCCTCCAAGCTGAAGAAAACGTTCCTCAGCTTGGCTGCGTCATCCCATTGGTTAAATACGGCGATACGTTCAAACTGGAGGAGCCAATCTTTCACGTCCTCCAGCTGAGTCCCGTGAAAGGACTTTGGTAGCCGTGGGTTCTGGAGGGTATAGTACACCGCGCCTCTGCATGACTGGTTGAGGGTTAAGCGCCGAGGCAGAGTGGAATGGCCTGAGCACAAGAGGCAGTCGGCCAGCCGCCGAGGTAGTCTCTAATAGCCCATGCTCAGGGGGCAGTCCAAGATTTCGGCTGCTGACTCTGTGCACTGGCGTGTCGACAGGCAGAGGTCTGGGGTCCTCGGTGTTAGGATGGATGTGCGACATATTCCAGATCGATTTACTCACCGCACTCCACCGCAAAAAGTCACAAATAGGTTGAGGAACCAAAAGAGCTTGGCACTGGCCGCAAGCAGTGAAACAGTCGCCCAGGTGCAAGAGCATGCGCGTCTCTCACTTCTCTGTCCCCAAGGCGCCGGCCGGAAACACCTGGCGGCAGTATGTATTCCGTGTTCAAGTGTCATCCCACTCAACAGCACGGTTAATGTCGCACTGAAGAAGACCAACATTAGAATCACGGTTAATTTCACGGTATATGGCGCAGTAATCTGCAAAAGGTTGATTGGAGAACTTTTCAAGCTATCAGGTTGCTAACTTTAAAGCTACCAGTTAAGTCGTTGATATATATGGGGACAATTAAGGTGCCAGCGCACAGCCTTGTGGAAAGCGCGATTCAACTGGAGAAGTGAACGAGAAAGTGTCATTAACTGTGACAAACAGCGTCAAAACCAGCAGCGAAAAGACCAGAACAACATCTGAGTGCGGATACTGGCCTCGTCGTTTGGCTGCAGAACGTGCCTCGCCTTCCCAATGTTTTCTTGTTCGAGCTGGGCAGCGCGCAATGTCCCTCTTGGCTGCTTTCTCGGATTGAGGAGCCTCGGCCAAAAGCAGCTTTTCTTAGCTGGACAGCATGCTCGGCTTACTTCGCCGCAGTTGTTGCGTTATGCGCCGCTATGGTCAGCAATTTCTTTTTTAGGTCCTCGGCAGCACGCACAGCTTCTCAAGTTGATTTCTGCTTAGCTCTCCTAGAAAGCGTTACGCCTTTCCTGTACAACATTTCTTGTACTTTCCTGCCCACACCTATTCTGGGCTATGAGTTGGACCTTTTTTTCAGTGCTTGCGTATTAGCTTCAAGTTTTTGTTCATTATTAATCTGTAACATCTCATATTAAAGATGTTGTGCAAACAATATAGAAGGCAAAACAAGCATACTAATGAGCAAAAAGGTTTAAAATTGACACTGACACTGAGTACTAAACAATTGTTTCAGCGCATTAACATTTCACCAACAAGCACAATAACATCAATTAAATACAAATGTTTTCAAGGAACTTAAACAGTCACTAAGTCATTTTCTAGTTTCTTCGCTTTTACCTCTTGAGAGTTATTAGGAAAATAACAAATATGAAAAGGCTGCATTCTTTCTTAATGTATATCTGCAGCGGTACGAAGAAATCTAACTAGCATTGAACATAATTACGAATAGGTTTTCCCGCAGTTTTGTTCTGAGAAGGCAGAAAATAAATCATGGTTTCGAAAAAGAAAAGACACAAAAACTGACAGGACGGTTTCCACAGGATAATGCGAGATTCAACGGCAGATGTTAATTGCTTTTTACTTTGCGATATGTTGTTCTCGAGAATATGAAAGTGTCCTCAAATCTGTATAGTTCTAGGGTGCTCTTTTGAGATTTGACATTAGGTCGTTTTTCACTTAGGTCTCCTCAGCAATCCACCGCTCTAGAAGCACCGCTCCACCAATGATGTTCTCCTCAAGCGGCGCGTTTCGCAGCAGCTGTCGCAGATGGACCGTGCTGCATTCCTCCGCTCTCGCTGCACCCTCCCTCCTTCAATGGTAACCACCTTCCGGATAGTTACTGTGGTGCGCCTTCCTGCACTCTCGCCTAGCCTTCTCCTCTCGCCGTACTTCCTTCCGCGGCAACCGTCCTTCTTCTTCTAGGGGCAGTTCTCCTTATAGGGGCGTTAAATTACCTGCGGGAGGTTCCTCTGGTAACCGCGTAACAGTCGCGTCTTCTCTCAATTTCACTATTCCTTCCTGCTATGGTAGTCATCCTTCGTACGGCAACTATCGTAAGTATTCTCTGGTTACATCTTTCTGCGCTGTCTCCATAAAGCCACCTTCCATGTTAACCCTCTCTCGTCTTTCCAGGCTAAACACCCTCCGGATAGTTTCCATGCCAAGCGGCGACCTGTTGCGCCTGCTTATGTTCTAGCCATACCCTCATCTTCCCTGGGTAACATCTTCCGGCTCGGTTTTCCTCCGCTCTGCCGATACTCTACTTATTCCACGGTAACGTCCCTCCGAGTGGTTACCATGTAAACGCATCCAGCGCTTACGCCGACGGCTACGACTGACAACAACACACACAAAGAAATAGTAATAGAGTGCGGTAAAACGAGACAAAAATTGCAAACACGTATTGTTTTACTCTTTTATTTCAAAAGCCGAAAACCTCGCACAGGAGCCTTTCTTGGCATCTTAGCTAAGCGGTCAGCAAAACTAAGAAACCTTGCAACATAACAATAATGAATATTCATCAATTATATAAAAGCCCCATTTGTCTCATTTTGCCCCGACCAATGGGGCAAACGAGACATAAGATAGGGCAAAACGAGACATTGTTTCAAAACTAAAAAAAAATCAGTTCTTGCGCTCAGAGCACTCGAAGTACAATCCCTGTGGCCCTGCGCACTATTTGTGAGCCCACTCGTCACACATGGCGCATTGGATCCAAGCAGAACGAGGCGCTGTGTTGCTCCATAATGTGTTGCGCCATAACGAGGCACTCCCAGTCGCATCTGCTGCTTGTTGATCGCTTCACAGAACGTTTTCTTTCAGTGTAATATCCTGCAATTGAACAATCCTACCAACTGCTTTTTCGTTCCAGTTTCCATTTCGTTTTCTTAAGGCCAATCCTGACTCCTCAGGAGGTTTTGCTGCAACTAGCTTCGCTTTGCAAGGCGATGAGGTCAAAACGGTGCTTGTCTCCGACTTCCTTCTTTTTGCTTTTTCTATAGCAGGCACAGGAGAAAGAACTTGAGAGCCCGTGTCACTATGAGCCGGCTCTTCATTGTCTTCGGTAGATTTAGGCGGGGAGCAGTGAGTGCGGAAATCTTGGCGTTGACCGCAAGTCAGATGCCCGGCTGTGCTTGCCAATGGCACTTAATCAAACACAGGATCATCTAGCAGCTCACGTGAAAATTGCCAAACATCACACTTCGGGAATCCATTGGTTATGTTACTTATCTCTCCTGATCGTTCAAAGGTTTTGTTTACCAGCTCACCTGCATTCTCCATCGTTATGCGAGTCCCAATGTTGCTGAGCAACCACTCCCGGCTTGCGTTGTTGTAGACAGCTCTCAGGGTTTTGGAAAAGCTTATGTCAAGTGGCGGTAGCTTGTGTGCCATGTGCTGAGAGAGAGAGAGATAGAGCAGAATTATCCTTTATCTCTTGCGTGCTGAATTGCTGCTATGTTCTCGGTGTGGCTAGTGTGGCCATCTAAAACAATCAGTGCTTTGTGGTGAGGAGTGCATCGGACAATCTCGACAAAGTACTGCAAAAACCTCACGAAAATTGTCTCGTTTCTCCAACCATCATCGGAAACGAACTGAACTTTTCCAGGGTGGGTGGAGGGAGAGGCTGCGCAGTGAGTGATGGTGTGACGTGCTTGCGCGCAAGCACCATGACAGGAGGAAGAATGAAGCCAATAGCATTGGCGCAGCAAAGCACGGTCAACGTCTGTCATCTTTCTCCGCTTGTGACAGCAGATGCCGTCCTCTTCCCTTTAGTTGCGATTATCTTCGACGGTCTGAGCACATTTTGAACGCCAGCCTCGTCTGCATTTAAAATTTGAGATGGCCTGAGCTGTTCTTCGGAAATAATTATTTCCAAATGGTCAAATTACTCCTTCCCTGCAGACCTTGACAGTGCCTGAACTCATTGCATTGAAACTCCTTCTGGTTTGCACACCGATAACGCTGAATCATTACTTCTCAGGAAGGAGCTGAGCCAGTCTTTTCCTGCCGACTTGCGGTCTCTGTTAAATAGATGAGAGATTTCGTTTGCTTCACAGAACTCATAAACAAGTTTTCAAACATCCCTGCACGTCAGTTCAAGCAGGAATTTCTCTATACACAAAATATGCGCTACAAGCATTTCTTGTTGCTTCGAGAAAAGAATTCGGCTTTTAGATCCAAGCTGCTTTCTGCAAAACACGTATAGATCATGCGTCTCCAGTCATTTCGCTCGCTTTGAAGGGCATTCTTATGCACAGAGAAGGCTTCAGCTGGAGCGCGAATAGAATGCTTTCGCTCGCACACGCTTTCGAGAGCCTTCTTCATATTCGCCTCGCTCCATGCAGCCCTCGTCGTCTTTCGTTTGTACGTACGGGCCATTCTAGAAAACGAGACAAAAATCACAGCTAAAGAATGCACTTAGCTCGAGCAGGGACTGTAAGTGCTTCAGGTAATACACCTTCCATAGGCTCCTACACAATGAATTTTATAGTCATGAAGATTACCACAGAGAGGACTGCATTTGCTTTCACAGCTAGCCAAAGAGAAGAGATAACAACACAAACACGTACCTTGTTGCAGTATCTCATGGCTACACTGCTGCACAGGTCCAAAGAAACAGGGAGTTAGAATTTTGCTCCGTTTCGGCAGGACAGCCACTCCACGAAAGTTGCTCAGAATTTTTTTCGGAAGTACGCAAAAGAAAACTCCTGACGTTTTTAACATACATTTAGTGGACTGCTAGTGGCACCTAAAGTTGGTTTAACAATTCTATTGAATCTAAAACATTTTACGCTATAAGTCGCTAGATGAGACATATCTCATTTCGTCCCATGTCTCATTTTAACCCTCCCTACCTGCTACAACGCGAAACCCAGGAACGGCTGCTCAACAGGTGTCGCGTTAATAATTGGATATCTTTGCAAACGCAGAATTGTAGTGCCCAAGAAAATGAGGCTTAACGTCATATAAATTACATGGGGTGTAATGTATAGAGCCTGCGCGGAGCCTTTAAGCTCGCTAAATAGGGATTTGAACAGAAGCGTGGCCGACATACAATTCAGAGAAATGACACCCTCTTGCTTCAGTCGTCATCATCTGTCAAACTGACCAAATAGCACGCAGTAAAGAGATTTCCAATGTGCCTTGAAGTATGCATTATACGCAGTGGCTGTCCTGTTGGTTCTTAGTAATGAGGACTAGAGCGCAGTAGCAACACGGGCAAGAAAGAAGGACGAAAACACTCTATGCTTATATACAATACATATATGACATATATCAAACTGCTCTGAAGCAGAGATATAAAGAAAAGCATGTCTGCAGCGTCATTCTAGGAAATATTGACTGGAACATAGTTTGACTGCACAGGGCTTAGAAGCGCTACTGATTACTCTGTTAGACCTGGTATTTGCTGGTCGTGCACATATCAGAAAGAGAGCCCGGCAGCCTCACGACGAAGGTCCGAAAAATTCTCCAGCGCATTATTTAACTTAGCTGCCTTTACGAGCTGCCAAAACGTCCTTGAGCAGCATTAACTTTGTTTTCCTGAGGAGCTTCCAAAAAGTATGAGCAGTGCATCGTCAAAATGGCGGCGGGACACTGCTTTTATCAGTCCTTAATGAATACTCAAGAGAGAAACAAAGCAAAGCAGTATCTACAGAAGAAAAAATATTACATTTCAGAATCGGAGAAAAATAACTACAAAAAACAAGCAGTGGGACATATTTCTTGCTGACGCCACGTACGCTTACGGCACAGCAGGGTAGAAGTCGAGGTGGACCAGACTTAAATCCGCAGAAAACTGTTGTTAAAACTTGGAACGCGACAACCACGGCCATATAGATGGTGCTATTTCTTGAGTAAGAGCTGCTAAGTAGGCCAGTACCCGTAGATGTCGGCAAACAACTTTAACACATCGGCTTCGGTCGGTGCGAGATTGCCCGTCGAATCGGATCGGATCATGAACTTGTCTTTCACTCAAAAAGTCAGTTTACTGCGCCTGACCTGAGATTATGTAAGCGGTGCACCTAAAACATATTTCAGTTGATTTTCTGTTTGTTATGCAACTGTCATTTTTCACACTTTTCTCAGCGCATTTACTTCGTTTAAATGTTTTTTTTAGACCATAACATTAGGCGTTACTTGTAAAAGAGATGGATGTTTTCAAGTCTTCGCTCAGTGCTGCTAGTTTTCTGCACAGGGTCATGACATTCCCCAGGTATGAATTCCAATAGTGTTCGCAGAGTGTACAGCTTGATGGTAGCGGTAAGTGCATGAAGATCTGCCTGTGCATATCGGTGTTAGCACTTCGAGATAAGCTCTTTTCCCACTAGACCGCACGGTGGAGAATGCAGGCATTATTCAAGGAGTGCAGTTCTATTAAAAACTCCTGCTCTTACGTGTATCTCTTGTAGCCGCCGATTTTACTTATTAAAATTCATCCGCGTGCAATAGCTTGGCAGCTGAAAACAGAATTCTGAAAAGGCTGAGCTCCGCTCGCTCTCGCGCCGAGACAGCCGCGTGTCACTTTTTATTTCGCGAAGATTTGTTGGAATTTGTTGGCATGTCATGCATTTACAGCCAAGCGCCTTTCTTGTGCGGTGCCGTGTGCACCCATTATATTGCTAATTTCAAAATGCGATTTCGGCTATTGACATCACTTTGATTAAAAGTGCGCAGAGCGCAGCTTTTTACGAACAAATTCTCGTCGTGCTGTACCTGAGAATAATGGGCACTTTGGGATGGTAAAAATGAGAAACCCTTCAGACAACAAACAGCAGTACTTCTAAAGACATTTACAACTATAACATGTTCTTTTCTTCCTTAGTCTCGCTTGAGCGCTTTTCTGTTTTCTCAACGCGGTGCACGTAACCTTAGCTCTCCTAAAATAGTTGTGCATTTATTGACGCAGAAAAGTAAGAACAAGTGCAAGAGATTAAAACTACTAAAATCTCGTCGGTGGCAAAGGTTAGGCTGCGTTTATAGCCACTGGCTTAAATTCTACTGGCGTTTCGACCGTTTCTGGATTATAGTTCGTCAGACGAAGTATATTATGAAGAAAAGCAGTTCCTTTTATGTTAATGCTAATGCGTTTTCTGTTTATTCAGGACGGAAAATGTTTTATGTGTTATTCCACCTAATGTTTGCATCAAATGAGGCAGCGAAATATTAGAGGTCATGCTACGTGTCGCAGCGATTGATGGCACAACTGCGTTCGCGGTGACACAGCCTTGGAAAGGTGGAATGGTAGCTTTTTGTTCTCGAAGCTGTAGGCACATCGAAATATATGGGTGCTTATTCCAAGCAAGAAATATGCTCCTGCGCCTCAAAATGGCAGCTCTCAAAACTTGCTATGATGCCAGCGCCGTGCGCCTAGTTAAAAGGACTCGCAGCATCTTCGTAGGCTGCACCACTATTTAAAGCTGAGTTGCCCAACATCTCTACTGATAACTTTTTAGAGCGGCGCACATTCACTTAAACTTCTTGAATCTTATTTCCGCCCGGATTAGTGATGTAGTGAGTCCTGTGTTAGCTATATCGCCTGTGTCGCTGTGTTATCCGTTCGCTTTCTTGAACGCCACTGTAAAACGTCCTCGCACCACGTTCCACATGTTTCCCCGGTTGTGAAGAGGAGAAAACGATATGACGTTGAGCATGCTTGCTCAACACATATGTCTTTATAAAGACCTGGGGAGCAGAAAGTTGGGCCAGTTGGTTGATATGCCTACTGAAGAAGTTGGCGTGGAAAAATGAGGAGAAACTTAAACAGGAAAAAGACCCCCTGATCGATACTCTTACAACTGAAGGTTTATTCCAGGCATATGCTCGAATCAACGGAAAACCAGCAAGAACAAAGCAATAATGTCATGAACATCATATGTTACCTCGGGAATCTCAATGATTTGGTCAAGAACTGATACTCGCGATCAGAGAAGCAAACGAAAGTCTGACTAATGCAGTTATCTCCGCTGATGCGCATAGGGAAGGCTTCCATAAGATCACGCGTGAGTTATCCCTTTGCTTGAATAGGGAGGTCGTTTCGTCGAAAAGCGTTTTGCAATGCATTTTCGTTTTCTTGTCGTTTGTGCTACACGTACGTCAATGTTTAGGGAGATTATCAAGGGAATCTCCCCTCGAGTAATCATCGGTGTTCTCCTAATATTTCTCTGACGCATCGTCCGTTTTGACCGATGTGTAGTGCAACACAAGATAACGGCAATCTGAACATAACCCCCCCCCCCCCCCCCGGCACATGCAATAAACGGGGCTTTGTGTTTGATGCTCCGTTAATTTTTTCTTTGTCTCTCGTGCCGTCCTTTTGCCTTCTTCTCCGATCCTCTTGTGTACCCGCGAATATATTGCACCCAACTTTAGAGGGGCGGAAAACACAATCGCAATGCGGTAACGCCCTGCTACATATCTAAGTCCACGTGCCAATCCGTTACGTACGCTATGATGGCAACACTTCAACGCTCTGGTTCCCGAAGTTTGGGTCACGACACGCCCTTGATCCATGTTGCCAACCTTCCACGAGCTTCAAAGATAATATGCTAAGGGTATCCGCTCCCTTTTAGCCTCTTAAACTGCGACGCAACGCTTCCATTGAATGCATGCAGGAAAGACTTCGTGATGGCCGCCTTCAGCCAGGAAGTGACCATCCCCTTCGCTATGACTTTGGAATGGCTGGATGAATAATCAAGCAATGCTGTTTTGGAACCGACCCTTTTCCCCCGCGCCAGCGGCGATCGTGACTTCCACGGGCGCGCGCTGCCAGGGATAGGGAGAGAAGGCACCCCTGCTACTCTGCTCATTTCCGGCCCAGCACTGTCGTGACGTCACGGCAACCCGCTGCCTACTGCGAAGACGGTTGCATGCCGAGCGTGACGGCAAAGATTTGCTGCTAGGGAGGCTATGCCCAAGAGGATAAAAGGTGGAACTCGAGGCGAGAAACACTGTCTCGCTGTCGTACCTGACCTAAGTGCCCCGAGGAAACCCTTCGCTGCCCGCCGGCATTCGAACCCAATGCCGGTCGATGTCAACGACTTGGTGAGCCACTGAGCATCTATTTTACGGATAGAACATTCTTCCGCAGTATGGTTTGCCTCGCGTTAGGATAATAAACTATTTCCTAGCGTGCCCTGCCGTTGCCTATTTCATCCGGACCTGCCGTGGCTGCGACTCTGCACCACAGGTTGATGAAA